>PVIH01003963.1:8993-149465 GCA_004025045.1 Sigmodon hispidus | reverse complement strand
CTCTAAGATATATAAAGAGCTCAAGAATTTAGATCCCAAAACCTTGAATAACCCTATCAAAAAATGGGGTTCAGATCTAAAAAGGGAATTCTCAGCAGAGGAACTACGAATGGCTGAAAGGCACCTGAAAAAGTGCTCTTCATCTTTAGCCATCAGAGAAATGCAAATCAAAACATCTTTGAGATACCACCTAACACCTAATGCTCTTTTCATAACACCAGTTAATAGTTACAGAAAAATTAATGCATGTTTCTCATTTTTATGTCCTGCTTCTACATGCACAGTTTTATGTACTTAGAAAGTATTAAACAAACAGTGTTGATGTACAGATTATTTAATTAACCTAAAATATTTTAAGACTGCTTTTTCCCATCTACAACTGTCTAAAACATCAAAAAATGATGTTTCACCTTTTGCTGGCTGCTATAACCCAGGACAAAAACCAACACTTTCCACCTTTGTATTCACTAGCTGTTTCTAGCCATCAATACTGCATACAGGAAAACAAGTCCCCTGAATGCACAGGAACATCCATTTATTTGTACACACAAAAAAAGCAGAATACAGCAAGAAGAAATTGGGAGGAGCAAAATGAGGGTTTTCAGACTAACAGTGACAACTGGGATGCAATTGTTGGTGCCAAGGGGTCTTCCTGTTCCCCTCCCCTCAATCCCCGTCACTGCCACCCAGTCTGCACAGAGAGAAGGTGGTTAACAGAGGAAAGCCCCATGAATAAGCCATGACAGCCTTACATTCAGAAACTGATGTCATTTCCCTAAATACTGTTTGTAAAATGGTAATTATCTGCCAAGCAATGACAGCTGGCACTTAGCACAGACACACAGAGAGACAGAAAGGGAGAGAATGAGAATAAAGGGTCCCTGCATAATGTACCAAAGGGCTGAAAGAGAGAAAGAAACATAATCAGAAAATAAAATGATTACCAGTGTGTGATGGGGTAAAAATTGCTTTGGGCATTGTTTTTTTTTTTTTCTCCTGAGAATACAAAATTGAAGGGAACAATGAAGCTAGAACTTCACTGCATGCACTCAAATAGAAAAGATGGGTTAAGGAGATGTTAGGGAGAAGGTCATTGAGGTTTCTGGGCTGTGACAAATCACTATGAGACCATGTATGTCTTCATTTTTCATACAGGGGTTAGTCAGCACCTGAGCACCAGGTAACACACTCAACATTACATCCCATGCATTGTTAGCCTGAAATAAAAGAGAACAACCTAAATCCCATCTCCTATTGCTTACAGTAAGAACAATTTGTGGATCAACATGGCTAGGCTCTAGTGCCCAGTTCCTCAAAAGAACATGAATTTGGGTGTTGGATGGTATTTTCCAGGTAGTTGTAACATATAAAATAGGTCAGTTTCATGGAAAGGGGATGACCTGTATTAAATAGGACAGGTGATTTTGATCCCAGGAAAAGCTTTAGGATGGAGTGTCCTCTGCATAGCCCCAAGCAATAGGAGCTTTTCTCAGTGTTAACACAGCATTACCCTCTGTTCAAGGGTTTACATCTCTTCCCCTTGCTTGTCTCTCCTTCATGTTCATGTCATGTCTATATGGTGTATGTAGATAGGCATGCAAGCTCATGCCTGTCATGATGAAGTCAGAACAGGAACTTGGCCATCATTCTCTGTTGCTTACTGTTTTAAGACAAGATCACTCAGTGAACAGGTCACTAGAATTCTTTTAGCTAGGGTTGTGATTCATCATTCACTTCCATTGCTGGGGTTACAAGCATGCATAGACACATCTGGATTTTTTATGTAGATGCTGGAGATTCAAACTTATGTCTTAATGCTTATAGAGTAATTACCTTCACCCACTGAACAGTCTCAAAAGCTTATGCTAAAGAGTTTTCAAACTATCCTTACCAATTATCCTGTACACTGGGCACTTTCCTATTCAGATATTATGGTTATGTTAGTGTAATTTCTTATACACATATATGTGTGTACATGATATATGTGTATGTATACTTTCCTATCTGCTTCTTCCCTCACTATCTCCCCCCTACACACACACCACTTGTTTGATTTCTCTGGTGGAATTCTATTAAACTCCTAACCACCCTCCTTCCCCACCCCCCCTCACCCCAGGATGTGACATTATTTGGAAATGGGATCATTTCAAATGGAATTACTTAAGTTGATGCTATTAGAGTAGGCACTAATTCAATATAATGTGTGACCTGGTAGAAAGATAAAGTTGGGAAAAAACAACAACCCTCCACATAGACAATACCAGAAGATGAAGACAGAGAACACATTGATACTCACAGGTCATTGAAGACTAGAGATGGCCGGGAAAGCCACATAGTACAGGAAAGAGAAGGACAGATTCCTTCACAGCCATCAGATGGACACCTCTACTGACACACTGTTATTGTTCTAAAATATTGAGACAAGCACTTCCTGATGTATTTATTACTCAGTTTGTGGCATGTTTATACATCAGTCTTAGAAAATTAGATGTACATTAGCAATAAAATCAAAGAATTAAGCTGAGGGATGTTAAGGAAGAGAAACATCATAAAAATGCTCCAATATATTTATTTATAGAAACTTATTATATATTGTGCTTAACTGATGAGTTCATAACTTGATGGTATTATTGGGAAATGGGACGTAGATGGGGAAATTTATTCAATGGAACTGTTCTAGAAGGGTCTTTCTTGAATTCAATCCCTTATCTTTTTCTCTTTTGTCAATGCTGTGACATAGGCATCCATGCATCACTCCATGATACTCAACCCCAGCACAGTCCAGAAAATGAGAAAAGTGGCCCTGAACTGAAACCATGAGCTGAGACAAACATATATTCCTGTAAGTTCCTGTAAGTTGAATTTCTTAAGGGATTTTTTTTAGAACAATAGAAATGTGACTATGGGGCCTGGAGAGATGGCTCAGATGTTAAGAGCACTGACTGTTCTTCCAGATGTCCTGAGTTTGGTTCCCAGCAACCGCACTGTGGCTCACCACCATCTATGATGATATCTGGTACCCTCTTCTGTATACTGTATGCAAAATAAATACATGAATCCTAAAAGAAGACATGTGACTATAATAACTATATTAGTGACATCTTCTCAGAAAGAAGACTGTATAATTAAACTAAAAATTATAGAGCTGTAAAAATATATCAGTAATGTCTAAAAGTAGTCCTTTTATTTGCCCCTGAATTGGAGTCTTTATTTTAGACATCAGATATAATGAAATAAAACACACACATTCATCCCTCTATTTATGTCCTCACAGAATAGACATTTTTTCTTCTAATCTGTTTTTTACAAGGAAAGATCTTAATTACCACTGAATGTTCCTTGCCTTATATAAGAAACTTTATAGTAGTTTTATGAAAAGAATAACAATAAATAGTATCCAGTGTTCCACAAAAAGTTAATTACTTACTAGAGCTATAAAAAGGGATTCTAATGGGCTATCTGATGGTCTTTCTAAGTTTATGTGAGTTATTCAGTCATATGATTCCTTCTATGAAGTCTTTTTTCTTATTAATTTTGAAAAATGTTTCTATATTTATCTAGAGTCTGGAATTGTAACTGTGATATATTATTTATACTTTCCATATATTTTCCCCACTAGTAAGTGAAATTTTTGTTGAATGATACAGTTTTGAAGTTGTATATTCAAAAAACCAACTTCAGTATAGTGGAAAGTGCCTACTCAAACAAAATGGTTTTTGGTATGTATATGAGTCATATTGGCTAAGTTATTAAACTGAATTATTTGTTATTTGTTTTTCAATTTCTAAAATAAATTAATGGAGTGGAGTCTTTTTTGTAGGCCATTTTGGAAATTGTCTGAGATTACACATATGTAAGTATGTTATAATCTCTAAAGTGGTTGGGAGATAAGTGTAAAGTAATATCTTATATTTTATAGTCTTAAATTATGTGAATATTAGAGAATAAATGTCATTGAATTCCACTGAGGTTATGTCCAACCTGTATAGAAATTTATCATTTACCTGTGTATATTTCAGTAATTAAGTTTATACAACTTCAATGTTGAGCTAGTACGGAAAGTAAATACATAAAAACTTTTGAGACCTAGTACTTTATGGAGGTCTCTATTGTACACTGTCTAGCAGTTGTGACAACATTTTTACAGCCTGTTCACATCAGTCCTTCCCTTATCTGTAGCACTGACAAAGAAAAAAAAAATCATTGTTTGGTACACTTTATTTCCTATGCTATAGTTATAGCCTCCCGCTTTATTGTTTGTGGTAGGCAACACTACAATTTACAAATATGTTACTGAATGGATATCTGAGTAAGTAGTACAGTCTCAGTCAATTCTGCCATAGCCCTAAAAATGCAAATAAAATTTTAAGTCCTAAAACTGTTCGAAAGGTTGACTGAAGATATTATTTGAATACAATAAATGTAATATGTTTTGGAAATTAGTTCATTACCAAAACTGTTAGCTATTTGTAAGTAAAATTCCCTAAACCCTTGGAACTTTATTTACAGCTTATATATTAATTTATATATTTCCCCTGTGTCTAATGGTACTCATTTATGATAAAGAAATTTGCATACATCAACTTTGTATGCCATGAAGTATTTTGAAATTATAACGAAGAGGCAGACGTGTTACAATTGTATGGCATAAAGCTGTCAGGTATGAAACATAGTTAGACTTAAGGATGTAAATGGTTGTCATCAGAACAAGATTACAAGTATGATGTTCACCCAGAAACATAGCTTATTTAACACAGAATCAATGACTTCACAGCTGAAGTCAGTTAAAACAACTCAGTTGCTGATAGATACTGCTCATTATACTTAGAGGGTTAAATTTCACAACATTCAGTGCTGGCCAAAGGGGAAAATGACAGAAGAGCATTTAAATCAACTCAACTCCTCTTAAGTTTAGTCACCTTTGTTTATAAATATAGATTTAACTACTATTTTTGCAGCTATTTAAATATTTTCTTCTGAATCTAGTTTGGTCAAATTGTATTTATTTTATTATAATTGTATATTAATTTCAGTTTATATTATCATCATACATAGAAAATAAACATTAACTTTCTTTAAATAAATCAACTTTTAAAAATTCTATAAAACGTAAGTATTATTATCTATGTAGATTTTGTTGAAAACCCAGAAAGCCAGGTCCATATAGCATAAACTCATTCTAAAGAAGTTACTAAGTAGTACACATACATACATGCAAGCAATTTACTAAAATATAGAAAACCAATAAACCATTTTTTAAGAATTTGTTAACTGTTTAAAAAATTGTTTCAAGTCTAACTCAGACACCTTTTCTGCAATTAAACCTTGGAGATGTGGTAAAGGGAAGAAAGTTTTTCATTAAGAACTGATGTTATAAAATACCAAGATGTACTTTTGCCATCTTGAGCCATTTAGCAAACTAGTAGAGAAACATGAAGTAACATTTTACTATTTCAAATTCTACATGTTCCAGTACTTGTGCTGTTGGTATTTATTCAATGCATTGGGTTATGAGACAGATATATAGATGTTTACACCTTAAGGCAAAAGGAGGTCAGAGCCTGAAATCAAGAAAGACTCCAGGGCTTTGCTTTAAAGGTGAGGTCTAAGACTCGGGTCTAACTAATAGCCACAGAATTGAGACAGGTTCTAAGCAGAACCACAATGCTCTGCTTCTCCTTGCTGTACCAGTGTATCCCACCAAAGTCACTCTGTTTTATTATTTTTTATTCAATAGTGGGGAAAATTCTTAAAATATGTGCCCTATTTGAAAATCAAATTTCAGACATAATTGTGAAATTTAAGAACATTTTAATGCTACAAGGGTCTCCACAATGGCATAAAATGACAATGTTGGGAATTCGGGAGCTGAATCACTGTTTAAGAGCCTGAGACCCTATCTTACAAAACAAGGAAATTAAAAAAGAGTACCTGCTGTCCTGCTGAGACCCAGGGTTGGTGCTTAGCGCCTACATGGTGGCTCACAACTACTTGTAAAGCCAGTTCCAAGGGGAAGTACATCCTTTTCTGGCCCCCAACAAGAGCAGACACACATGTTACACATGTACACAGACAGGCAAACATATTAAGTAAATAAATAGTAAGTACATAAATAAAGTATAAAAAGAAAGCAATGATAGCTGATTATCCCAGAAAGCAAAAAGAACAAGGATTCGCAATTGCTGCTCAATTATTTTTTTGAATATTTGCTTTTACTTCTTAATGTAAAGCTGATAACTTGGATAGATAGTAATATACTTTTTACTGAATATGTAAGAGCTATTAGCACTAGATGTATCATCTGTGTAAGGATTACTGGCATGTCACGTGGTGAACCCAACATGGTGCTCGGTGAAATAAGGATTTCTGGCGTGTAGCAGCCATGTGGTGAAGCCAACAGGCTCGGGCAGAACTTGACACATACGGAGGGCACACTCCTAGGTGTGACTGTAAATCCGTGCCCATCCTTTTCCTTTCTGATTTGCTTTCAATGTACTGTGTGTTTGACACAAGCCTAGTGTTGTAACCTCTGGTGCCTCATTCATTAGGGAGGAAACTCAGGCCTTGTAAGGTGTCTAATAGGCAAAAGAAATTGTAACTGTTTCTAAAACACTTTGCAAGGGCAGAGCGCCATGGGAATGATAAATGAGAGTAATGTGTATTGGCAGTAGTGCCTGGTTGTAGTTATCTCCTAATTCCTGGCTACTCTTCACTGAAATGCTATTTTAGTTGAAAAATTTACCTGACTCCAATGATTCTAATCAGAATAAGGAGAATAAAACTATTTCTAGCAATTCTAAATAAATGATGCCTTTCCATCTCAATTAGGTTTATATAGCCTTATTACTCCCTAACAAATTGACTTTCCTCTTCTATTCTTCTGTTTTATTTTATTTTTTTTTGAAAGAGGTAAGTTTGTCATGTGATTACAAATGTATCAGTTTTCTCTCCTGTGAGAGGCAAGCCTGTCAACCTGAAATCCTAGAAATCACAAGCATGGGTCTGTGATTTCTAATTATTATGTGTTTAAAAAGTATGTACTACTAAAATTATACCAATTGATACCAGAAGTACAAATCAAATAATTTTTATAATGCCATACTTTGTGTACACTTACAAAAATATTTGTTAAATATAAGGTAATAGACTATATTTATATTAGATGAGAAACAATAGTTAAGGTATGAAACAAATCTAATTTCATATTCTATATTTATGTAATTTAATTTGAGAGAATTACTTAGCAACACTGTGCCTCTGTTCTAATTTCCCAAATTTGAAGAATAGTTAAACCTTTTTTGTAAAGGAATGACAGTTATAAAACAATATTGTACTGAAAAATGCAAGTTAACATTCTCATCATCATTACTGCATGTGGTAAAGCCACAACTTTCCATGTCCTGCATTGTATGTGGTGTTTGTCATCAAATGCTTGCCAGAACAAGGGACAAGAAAAAATTCAGTTATCTACATAAATCAGGTAAAATTTAGCATTTCAATACACACCCATTGTGTTTAAATAAAAGCGCTGATTTAATATGCCAGGTCTTGATGTTAGAAATGAATTAAAGAGTGGAAATATGTTTTTTGTATGAGTATTGCCATTCTTTAATCACAAAATGGTATTTACTCTTTCATAATGAATAAAAATTTAACACCGGGAATCAATAGAAGAAATTATTATTCTTAGTGTGCATGTAATAACCCAATATAGACATATACCTCCAGTCCTCAAGAAGTCTAGGCTAAATTTAAAAACAAATTAAAGTTTTGAAATACAAAAGTTTCAGTAAAATTTATAATTTTGCTCAATAAAAATCATAATAATTTTTTAAGCATTTTAAAATGTTAGCCAAGGACACTGTCAATAGGACAAAATGACAGCCTACAGAATGGGAAAAGATTTTCACCAATCCTACAAGTGATAGAGGACTGATCTCTAAGATATATAAAGAACTCAAGAAACTAGAGCCCCAAACTTTGAATAACCCAATCAAAAAAATGGGGTACAGATCTAAAAAGGGAATTCTCGGCAGAAGAATTACGAATGGCTGAAAGGCACCTGAAAAAGTGCTCATCATCTTTAGCCATCAGAGAAATGCAAATCAAAACAACTTTGAGATACCACCTGACACCTGTCAGATTGGCTAAGATAAAAGACACAGATGACAGACAGTCTATGCTGGAGAGGATGTGGAGCAAGGGGAACACTCCTCCATTGTTGGTGGGAGTGTAAACTTGTTCAGCCACTCTGGAATGCAGTATGGCACTTTCTCAGAAAATTGAGAATCAATCTCCCCAAGGACCCAGCAATACCACTTCTGGGTGTATACCCTAAAGATGCACAGTTGCACTCCAAAGGCATTAGCTCAACTATGTTCATAGCAGCTATTTGTAATAGCAAGAACCTGGAAACAGCCTAGATGCCCCTCAACTGAAGAATGGATTAACAAACTGTGGTACATCTACACAATGGAGTACTACTCAGCAGTAAGAAAAAATGATATGCTAAAATTTGCAGGCAAATGGATGGATTTGGAGAATATCCTCCTGAACGAGGTATCACAAACCCAGAAATATAAGCAGGGGATGTACTCACTCTTTAGTTGACTCTGAACAAACAAACAACAACAACATAAAAAGTAAAGCATGCCCAAGCTTCAAACCACAACCACTGAATAGCTTGGGATCAGAAACACCTTGGACTGACTCCTTGGATCCCACTCCCCCTATAGGAAATCCTGACTCAGTCATGATGTTGAGGGAGAAAACTGGGTTCGCTAGGAGTGGAGGCTGAACTAAGCAATATTGGCACCATGGTATCTTGAGACCGCCTGCCCATGGTGGGGATCAGGAGGTGTGGAGAAGAGAGAATGACCTGATGTGGTGGGAGGAGAAAGGGACTTTGAATAAGGATATACAAGGATAGAAAATGTTACTTCTTTATTCATAATAATAAAAAAGGAAAAAAAAAACAATAAAAAAGAAGTTCAAAGAACTTGGACAAAATTAATTAAATAAAAAAATGGTAGCTAATACACACATTATTACATTTTCAAAAAAGTTCTAGGTAAATTTCTGATACATTGATTGTTTAGAGTGTCAAATAAATCATGTCTATGCCATTTTATTTGCAAGACACATCTTTTTTACTCACAACATTTTAGTTGTAGATGACTTACAGAAAGGATTGTGTAACAGTTTTTGCTACTTCTGACCCCACAGTACCTCAAGTCAATTTGCCTAAGCAAGAACTTTCTTTTGTTTGTGATTCAATGTTCCTTTTAGAGTATATGATGTGATGGGGGGGAAAGGTGAGGTGCTTGACAGGTGTAATATTTCTATTCACACTTCATTATTTTTCTGAAGTGATAAAGACCAGTATGTTCCTATGGTATCAGTTCTTAATTAGCAAAAATATAAACTTTGTGGGTTTCTAGTGAGAATATCTTCTACTTTCATAAAAAGTGGCATGACTTATATTTAATATACTTTGTGTTTGGTGAGTCATCAGAAAGAATCTCTAAGAGTGATTTTATTGGTAACCTAAATTCAGATTTTTTAAATTGGAATACTGAATTATTTATTATAGGTGGTTGAGTCTTCTCCAGTTTATAAATAAATCAAAAGCTCTATAGTAGAAAATTCTGTAATTAATCAGGAGGGATTGAAGAACTGCTAAATATGTGATACTAAATTGGTTTTTTATTCTTGTTTTGAGCACTACTTGTCTTGGAAAGACCAAGAAGATCAAACAAAGCCAAGAGTCAACAAACATACAACAAAGCTAAAAAGCTAGTGGGAGGGTTGAGGTGTGTCCTATAGGTTAGAGATGAGGTGCATTCAGGATCTTTTCAATCACCCAGGTGTGCTGTTATTTTTCAACTGTCACCTTTCAACTGTGATACTTCAGGTGAGAAACATAAGCCTCAACCTTCTGAAGCCTACAATTCAGTGAAAGACATAGACAAGAAAGATAAAAGCTGAGAAATAAAGCCTATGTAAATGAGAAGGAATACTATAGAAGTGAAATGTTTATACTATGTTATACCTGAAGATGAAGAGTAAAAATGTGCACCTTCGGATGGTAAACTTGTATTTCCCCTTAAATGATATAATGGCATATAAACATATGCACAACCTAGGAGAACTTTCCAGACAGAAACTGTGAAGTTCAGGAAACAAAAGTTTTGTTTTTGTTTTGAGGGAAGAAAAGCTTCTGTGCTTGATGAACAGAAGGTTAATCTATTTGTTCACGTCTGATAGGGAAAGGGGCAAAAGTGTTCTCAAAAAAGTTGGATGCATACTGAAAATGATGGAGGATTTAACGCAATGGTAAGAAATAGGAAGCTGCTTAAATTAGCTGAATAGGCTAGAACTCTGAATATTTTGTGAAGCACTGACTGGATACAGCTGGGCAAGTCAGGAGAGAATGAGCAACAAGCTACTGCAGTCAGTCCAGCAGACACAGAGTCGGCCTCCTCTGCCTTCAGATTCTTCTGCTCTGTAACACTCTGTAACACTCATTTCCCTCTGAAATGCTTATCCTGTAGGGGGAATTGACATAGACCTCTGAGAACTCATCTGACTTCAAGGGATCCAGGGCTCTGTTATCAGAGGATTCATATCAGGATACCGCACGTGGGATCACTGTGAGAGCTGAGATTGTTCCTTGTAAACAACAGAATAAACAGAAGCACTGCAGCTCCGGGAAGTGAGACTGCCATATAATAAAGAAACAGTGTAAATACCAATTTTAGAAATCAGAGATGATGGCAATCTTATATAAATAATGTAATCTAAAACAGGTGTTTCCCACGATTCCTGCCAGCCACGGTTTCTAGAAGCACTTACAGGGAGGAAATCTGAAAACAAAACTTGGATAGAAATGACAAAGTTCTGAAAATATTAGATGTGCTCACTCTTGCATGCCTGTGTGAGTATATGCATGTGTATTTTCTGTTAGTCTAAAAAAGCCCCTGGCTAACTTAACAAATAAAAAAACAACCCATAGATTTATCTAGCTCAGTTTTGGTGAGTCGAGGGCAAGTCTCAAAATATGTGCTCAGCTCTGATGAGGACTTAGTGTGGTTGGCTTTAAAATGGTGGCAATGAGTGAGAAAGCAGGAAACCTCATTGCCAGATAGAAATGCAGCATATGATTCAAGGGACATGCCTGTCCTTGTTATCACAGTCATCTTGCAGGAATCATCAATGTTCCACATAAATACTTCAGTTTCTTCAGAGAAAATTATCCCCAGCCACCTCAGTGCCTTCCTCTGATTACTAACCCACCACCTCCCTCCATCAAGCAGACAAGTTTCTAAAACACAAATTTTTGAGGCCAAGTTATATCCAGACCATAGCTCCCTCCCAGGCATATTTATGTCTCTTATGCTCTATTCTCTAGATTTTTCTATTCTCAGTCCATTGCACTGACAATAAAGAGTAGTGATCAAAAAATTGCCAAACAATGATTGAAAAGGTAGAGTCACATTTCTGATGGTGCAAAATGCAGGTCCAATGAGGCTGGAATGTGTATGGGAGAAAGAATACTTCTGAGTTTTTACAGGAAAATGATATTTAATGTATTTTCAAAGGAATGTAAAGAGAGTAGACACTTGCTTAAATAGTATCATTAATTCTTATTGATATAGCATTTTAAGTGAAAAATGTTTGTTGAAGCAGTGCTTAGCTTTTCATGGATATGGCATGCTTATCCAGTTCCACTGAAGTTGCACATATAATTAAAACTAACACATCAAACTTTGTCTTTGAAAGCCCCTGATAAGGACTTTACTCACTTTAGCTTACCAAACAAGAACAATTTGCAAACATAGAAAGTCTTGTTATGAAGCTTAACCCAGAGAACTCGTTGAAATCCCTCAGCATCATCACTGATTACATTGTAGATGATGCTGTGTGGATAAAATCTGAATCAATGAATGGGTTAGCACTGAAGAAATAAAGCCCAGTTCTGCAGGGGAGATAATCATAGAAGATCTACAGAGAAGAAATGTTTAGTAATAAAGAAGCCTGTTAGATAAAATCAGGATTGTATATATAAGGTGCTGGTTTCACGGACATAATTTGTATATCAGGGAAGAGTTTTTATTTGATTGGTTTTTTTAAGGCAACTATTTAATGCTATTTCAGTACAGTGGGTGTTCTTAGACTATAAAGTTCTATTCCACTACACAAAGCGGGTTTCCTCCTCTTAAAGGATCCCAAAAAATCTTGAGAGTTCCCACATCCTGCTGCCCCATGAGGGATTAATAATAAGTAGGCCATAATATATGCCACAGTTTGGACACTTCTGATTACCATATGGTGAGGAAGGTTGATGGGTCTGTTTTCTGTGACTGTAGGGTTGCAACAGATAGTACCTGCAATCTCCTGGCAAGAGATGTTGTGAGGGATGTGGTCAGCTTTGTGAGTAAATTGATTTTATCTATAATTACGTCAGGGATGCATGCATTAAAGGTATATTTCTTTTGCTTTGGTTTAGATACACAGTGTTGGCTATATAGTGTGTCATCTCTTTTCCCATCATATGAAAACTTAAAGGACTCCTTTCCAATATGGACACTTCAAAGTTTCGGGGTTTGCTAAATTACAAAAGTAACTTATTCCCATGCTAAATAGCTCTTTACAAAGTTGTCCGTCATATCCCAACTAGGTTTTATCTATGGTAGTTCAAGTCTACTTTTCTCACTCCTGAGTGGCTGGTGGGAATAATCGATCCCTCCTCTCATTTCCAGTATCTCTGCCTGACGTGTGAGTAGTTACCTGGCATCTCTGTTATCTTTCCTCCGGTCTAAATAGACTCAGTTCCCTTAATGTTTCCTCATAGATCTCATTTTCAAAGGCTTTTATCATTTTTGTTGCTCTCTTCTGAACTGATTCAAAGTTATCTATAATTCCCTTTCAACTAAGGAAAAATACCGTACACAGTTACCCAATTGAGGCCTCAGAGTGCTGACCGAGCAAAATAATTACCTGATTTTTATCCATGTTGTCTGTGTTAATATACCCACAGCAGTACCTGGGATTTATATGGCAATAGCACACTGTTGATTTATACTCTACTTATCATACATTATAGCTTCTACACCCATCTCCATGGACCTGTTGGTGATGCAGTACACATTTCTTTTTATTGAATCCCATTTTATTGATTTCAGCCTTTTGTTCCATTTATCAGGAGGATTGCTTGCAGCACTAACCACCAATTTGCTTGCAGTGACATGAGATCCCCAAATTCTTAATTGGATAAATGATTAACATCTCCTATTTACTTCACAAAAATCTCTGAGTACACAATTGAAAATATCTCTCTCTCTCTCTCTCTCTCTCTCTCTCTCTCTCTCTCTCTTTCTCTCTCTCTCCTTCTCCCTCTCTTGTGTGTTTGTGTGTGCAAACACACTAGAAAGTTGTATTAGGAAACAAGATATCTTTTTACTGTTTACATTGTTGACCACAAAAACTGTGATCTATCAAGTGCCAGATCTATTGTTGAAAGGGCTTGCTGTTATATCAAAGCCTGCTTGGTAATATTTTCAAGGTCTATTTTATTAAACTGTATAGAAAATGTTTTGTCCCATTTAAGTGGGACACAGAAGCTTCTAGCAATATTTTTAATCAGAAGGAGAAAGGCTAGACTTGGACTTGGAACTGAACTCACAACCTAGCCTTTTCGATGGGACTGTAACTAACAGCTCTATTCATGTACAACAGCATGCAGTAACGTGTGCCTCACTCACTTTTCTCTTGTTAGACAAGATTTTATTAAAACCACTCCACAGCAGTGTTTTCACCCCCAGGGAGTCTTCTTTTAGGAAGGCTGAGCTGGTCCTGTGAGTGATGAGGCCTTTGTTTCTGGGGACGTAGATGACTCTAGCAGCAAAATTACTGTTTACTATGGAAAGCCCTGGTGTCTGAAAGCCTAGTGAATAGAGTGATCATAGGTTGTCCCTGCCCCTTTTTTCTAAATTAAAAAGGCATCCTAACCACAGCGATATGATAATTAACTTTACTTCTATTTCTTTTCTTATTCTAAAGTAATTGAATCCAAACACTATCCATCCAATTCAGTAGCCAGAGTCAATGGTTGGTAAATGAGGTGCTGGGGCTCTGTTGGGTATTTATAAAGTTCCTAAGGGATAATGTAGATTTTTAGCATACAAGAATTAAGAGATTGCAATGCTTGTTTAATTAAGGCTTTATGAGCTGACTATGTGACTTGCCCACATCAGCAACTTAGCCCCAAAGTTTTCAAACCCAAAGTGCACATATGCTCACAGAACGATGAACTCAGGAGACAATTGTTTCGGGGAATGGGGTCTGCTCAATGGGCTTTTGCATGGTTAATATGAATGTGCCCACTTGTAAAAGGATAGATGAACATACAACAGAACAACTGATGGGTAATATAACTTTACTAATACTGATCATTTTGTATAATATAATTACCAGTGTAAATGAACTTGGAGGACATTTCATCATGCTAGGTACCCCTTAGTACCTGCATCTCTTACATTCTGTCCTTGAAAGCATTGAATTTGGAGAAAAATATGCCAATATATCTAGGTTTAACAGGCAGATAAAAACATTATCTGCTAACAATATAAAAACATTATCTGTTAAATACGACTGGATTCAGGCAGGCCGATTTAGAAGCTGTTGTGTTCAGAGTTCAGATTTTAGTACAAGCACACATGAGTTGTTGATGAACAATAAAGAGCTTAGGGAGGGCTGAGAAAAGTGAAGTGGTATGTGGTGTAGTTTGTGGCTGGCTTAATAATGCTGCATGAGAAGAGGACTGTGTCCCTGAAATATGCCATCAGATTCCTTAAGAGATTCAAAGCCAAATGGGGTCCTTCTGTGCTTGGTGTTTGGTAAAATGTTCTTCCTACATGGATAAGGAGTCTTCCTGTGAAGAAGTAAAACCAAAGATGCACAATGGAGTCTGGGGGAAGCAAGTCTCCCCTCACATATTTCCTGAACCCTTCCTACAAGTTAATTCTTTATCTAATGAACTTCCATTTGGGAGCAATAAACCAAAACTTTAAAACACAGTGCAAACATTGTAATTTACAAGGCCTTATGATTTACATTAAAGAACATTAAAATGAGTTTCCGAGGAAACCAACAGAAAGACTATACCATGCTTTTGGATTGTGAAACAGTTCTTCATTTAAAACTGTTTGGTAGCATTGAGATATGACTTTTTCTATTTGCATAGAGTTTTGCTTAGCTTTAGCTTTCCTTCCAATCCTTCTTTGAATCAGAATCTTTCAGATTAGAGTTTCAAATTTCCATGTATTTTTTTCCTTTTTTTTTTCAATCTGTACAAGAAAGTATATTAAGGAGCTGCATCATGTCCCGAGTCTGAAAACATGGTACCATGGACTGCTGAGTAAATGAGTGAGTGAGAAAGGAGACTGAGAAGTAAGTCTTTCTGACTCTCACATTATCTCCTGTTTCCTCTATCAGTGAGAGACTTAATGCAGAGACTCCTATCTACTCAAAGTACTGATAATAACTGACTGTTGATGCCTCAGCCCTAATGTAGACATCTATATTATATTTCATGACCCATGGAGGGCTGAATATGCTTATTGTAGGATTCCAAAAGACTTATGAGAAGAAGATGAGAGGAATACCATAAATTACTGTGATTCAGATAGCACACAATCATTGCAACTATGAACACATAGCAGCAGTGTATTTTGGAGACCTTCACAAAATTAGGCACTACAGCATACCATCACAGACAGAAGAGGATTGCATAAGGCAGGATATGGCAATGAATAATAGTGCTCCTCATAGATTGAGAATTACTTGATTGCTTGGGTCCCAGTGGATGGAACTGTCTGGAAAAGATTACGAAGTTAGGCCTTTTTGGAGAAGATAGGTCATTGGGGGTTGGCTTTGAATTTTCAAAAGCTCACACCATCCCTAGTTGTGTCTTCTGCTTGTGAATAAGATGTAAGTTCTTATCAACTGCTCAGTGCCCTACCTGCCTGCTTGTCTCCAAGCTTCCTGACATGATGGTTATGAACTCATGCTCTTAACCTGCGATTGCTAGTAAACTTTATGTTCTACAAACTGTCTTGATCACAGGGTCTTTCCACAGCAACAGAAAAGTGAATATGATACAGCACTACATTCTGGGAAGGCATTGATTATTAATTATCACTGTAGGAAGAGATTTATATTTTAAAATGACATAACCAGACAGCACTTGGCACAGATGACAGCCTATGTTGGAGAGGATGCGGAGCAAGGGGAACACACCTCCATTGTTGGTGGGAGTGTAAGCTTGTTCAGCCACTTTGGAATGCAATATGGCAGTTTCTCAGAAAAGTGAGAATCAATCTCTCCAAGGACCCAACAATACCACTTCTGGGTGTATAATCTAAAGAGGCACATTCACACTCCAAAGGTATTAGCTCAACTATGTTCATAGCAGCATTATTTGTAATAGCAAGAACCTGGAAACAACCTAGATGTCCCTCAACTGAAGAATGGGTTAACAAACTGTGGTACATCTACACAATGGAATACTACTCAGCAGTAAGAAAAAATGATATCCTAAAATTCGCAGGCAAATGGATGGATTTGGAGAATATCCTCCTGAGCGAGGTATCACAAACTCAGGGAGATAAGCAGGGGATGTACTCACTCACTAGTGGTCTCTAAACAAACAAACAAGAAAAAAAGCCAAACACGCCCAAGCGGCAAACCACAACCACTGAACAGCTTGGGATCAGAAACACCCTGGACTGACCCTTCAAACCCCAGTCCAACTATAGAAACACCAGACTCACTCTTGAGGGAGGGGGGACAAAACTGGATTTGGCCGGGAGTGAAGACTGATCCAAGCATTGTTGGGCCAGTGTGACCATAGGACTGTCTCCCTGCCCAGGGAGGGGATGGGGAGTTGCAGAGAAGAAAAATGACAAGATGTGGTGGGAGGGGGAAGGGACCTTGATAAAAGAAAAAATAATAAAAAAAAGAAGAAAAAAAAAAGAACATTAAGTTGGAGAAGAGATACCTTGGGATGTAGATGATGAGGGAGTTAGAGAGAAGAGAGGGGCACATATGATTAAAATACATTGTATACATGCATGAAATTCTCAAAGGTTTAAAAATAATTTTGTTTTAAAATAATAAAAAAAAAATTGACATAACCAGTAAGTAGTTGGAAAGAGCATCAGGTCTAGAGGCAAGAGGAGAGGGGTAATAGAAGGTAATGGGTTAAGATGTGATTATAACACATTGTCCGTGTGTGTGTGTGTGTGTGTGTGTGTGTGTGTGTGTGTGTGTGAAGCTGTCAAAACAAAAAAACTCAGTGACTCTAACTAGAGTCTCCATTCCTTTCCTAGTGGATTTCCACATAGCTGCTCATCTGTCATAAAATCCACCCATAAATGGCATCAATTCTTGGTCACTAGATATATATTTCTGAAGGTTGCTAAGTAATAAAAAATTCAGATTAAATAGTATATTTATGATCTTCTCTTGATGGTAGCCCTTTGTCAAAACAGTGTGGAACTCTAAGGACAAATAAGGAAAGAGAATACATTTTTTTTTCTAATGTAAAACTAAAGATGTTGTAAATATCTTCTTGAATTATATTCAGTAAATAGTTCATTCAGGAAAGACCTGTTTCAAATGTCAAAAATGGTTTATTTGACATCATGTATCTACTTGTGTGGTAGAAGATGATAAGACAGAAGTGACTGTTAAATGAAGGATGAAAAAATAAGGAAGACTATGTTGAATGGTGAAAAGTATAGAAGTCAAGAGATTCCTATTCAGTATAATGATCATGGCAATAGGATCACGTAGTTTTTGCTACAGCTACAAGGTTATGAGATGGCAGAGGTATCTTATTAACAAGGCCAGACATGATTTAATGGGTTAGATTCTAAACATTCTTTTACTCTTTGTTCAGTACTAAAAGATACACTTAAAAACATTCAACATTAAAAAATATTTACTTTAACCCTAAAAATAATTCAATTCATTTTATATATACCACATGGACTCTAATACATGAACATCAAGCTCCATGAAAATGAAGATATGCCTCATACATAAAACATTATAAAAAAACATACAAGGGCTAATAAGTAAAGCCAAGAAAATTCTGCAACATCAAAACTAAATATCCAGGTTCCTCAATGTGAGTCTAGGGTTTTGGGTGTAAAAATGAATAATGTATTAAAAGGTTTGAGATTCTTTTTGTCAATAAGCTTATTTGTGAAGAGAGACATTTTCACATAATTCTGTTTAATGGAAAATTGGCATTACTATGTTGCTTGGTTCATTTAGATATTCAAGGGTATTAAGGATTTTCACTCCCCTAACAACAAAACATTAAATGACTGTTTTTACTCTGTTGACAAATCTTCTTCATGGATTTACAAATTGAAGCAAAGCAAAGATAATTGTATAATTTTCTTATCAGTGTCAATGCTAATGACTTGCTATTAACATTGTTTTTAATTTGAATACAAGTTGAAGGTATCCCAATTTACTTTGGAATATTCAGAAGGAAATTCTAACATCTTAGAAATAAATTAAAATAAAACTAAAAAAAGTATAAAAAAATCATCCTTTGTCAGAATACATTGAACTAAGAGAACATAGAATCACTACATTATATTCATCTTCTCTGTTTTTCACTTAAACAGGAGACTTATTTTCTAGCAATAATATTTTGTTTTTTGCTAACTGATAAAGAATGCTGATGAAATGTATATTATTACTATGTAACTACTGTCAGAAAGCATGAAATGTTTCCATTGTTAGGTCGTTTATTTCTAGTGATACAAACTTGTTCCTAGTTTTGCATCATACTATTCACACCCCTGATATGTTGACATATTTAACTGATTACACCAAACCATGCTATGCAAGAAAATAAATATACACTCTATTCTTCCAGTAAATCCATGTAAAGATCAGGCTAGATCATTATTGTATCTCCAAAGTTTTGCTAGATGAAGTGTAAAATTTTAGGTGCAAAGGATGTAGAACTTTTTTCTAAAGAAGGGAATCTCAACAAATAAAACTTATATCAAGCATAGTAAAAGCATATCATAGCAATTCTGTTCACCAAAAGTCTAATTTAATTATAACTGTACAATGTTATACAGGTATTAAAATAGTTAATTGCTAAATAAACTATGAATTGCCTAAGTATGTGCTATGCAGTGGTTCTCAACCTTTCTGATGCTGTGGCACTTTACTACCTCATGTTATGATGATCCCAACCATCAAATCATTTTCATTGCTACTTATGAACTGTAGTTTTGCTACTACTATGAATAATAACGTAAATATTTATGGAAATAAATGTAGTAGGATTATGCTGGTAATGTAAATATTTGTCCTGCCTATGGATTTAATTAAAGCTGATTGGCAAAAGGTAAACAGGAAGTGTGGGCAGGGCTACCAGGTTAAGAAAACTCAGGAACATCTCAAAACAGAGACAGATGCCAAAGTCACCATAGCTGCCAGGAAATGCAGAAGAAATGCTCTGAGAAAAGGTACTAAGCCACACAGCTGAACAAGGTGGGTTAAGTTCAGAAGAAGGAGTTAAGAAATTATATGCCTGGTCCAGGCCTAGAGAGTTCAGGCCAGGATCTATAAGAACATATAAAGGTTTACAAAAGGGTTTGTGACCCATGTTGAGAGTCACAATACTGTAAACTGGGTCAGTCAGGTTTCTGTTATTAAATCCATCTCTGGCAGGCCCTTATCATCAAGAGCCAACTATCATGATTCCACTAAATATTTGTCTGTTTAATGAAATGTAATGATTTGAGGATATTCTTTAAAAGGAGAGCTTATCTTCATGCAATTAACTCCCAACTTGTGAGATGCATATTTGATATTTATATATTTTTAATTTCTACAATGCATGTTGAAATAAACTTTGCCAGAAATTTTAATAACTTTAGCTACATCAGATAATATTTTATTCTGTGCCCAGGTAAGTTACATGTATTCTTAATATTTCATCTGGTTTTGAAGTATTTTCAAGCAGTTTCTTCAGGGCAGAGACTCAGTTTTGCTTGTCTTCTATTCTCAAATCTGAAATCCTGCTCCCTGCCTGGTCAATACTATAAATAATGTAAAATACATCCTAAACTGGTGACTAAAAATACCTGGAATCATACCATCTTCCACTTATAATAGAAAGGAAGATTTGCCAAACAAATGCAGGAGTTCTTGTATAAACAACAATAATAACAGCAGAATGATGTGTTTTGACATGTTTCTCAGGCTATCCCAGTTGTGTTTTGGCAAGACACCTTCCAAAATTGTCACACAGATCCAGGTTTGTAAGTTAAAAATATACATTTTCTCAGTTGTCTATAATTCTGGAGGAAAGAGGAATTGCCCTGTGCTCTTTGACAACACGGTTCATTGCTATTGGCAGTCTGTGTATCCTCTGCCCTTGGTGTAGTACCTTGCTGCAGGGTGTTAGGTATGGGAATTTCTTCATAAGACATTGGCTGGCAAAACTGTGTATCTTCAGTTGCTGGCACAAAACACTAGCACGGAACAGCAGAGTATGAAAAACCCTAGTAAACACCGCTACATATGTTGGCAGAAATAATCAAAACCAGGCCTGAAGCACCTGCAATTTTAGGACTAAGTAGGAATTTGCTTCCTTATCAGGTGCAGTGATAAAGGACTCCTATAGCTTTGTGGGTGTCTTGCTACAGCATGTGCCTAGAATTTGATAGTAAGGGCATTACACCTCTATAATCATTTCTCATACCCAGCCATGCCTTTCTTTGAAATAAGCTACAAAAATTGGGCACTTTTCTCAAGACAATAATCACAGCTGAGTTTTCCACAAGAATCAGAACATTTTTAGCCCCTGCAGAATAAGGCAGAACTGATATTGGTCTTGCTCAGAAAATCAAATGTTTCTTCAGTGGAAGACAGGCTATCTCCTGCACATAAGGCAGGAAATCCATTCACATTCTTTTGAAAGTAGGTGTAACCATTTTCAAGATGACATCTCAGTAGAACTGTGAGCTTCTTGAGGGCTAACACCATATTTATTTAACTGAAGTAAACATTGGTGCAGAAACAGTTGTCTATAATCTTTGCTAAACCAAGGCAGTAATGAAGAGGTGAATCAGGTCCATCAACAACGTTTTACCCTTTGCAGAACAATGTCTTAATGTGATTGCTCTATTCCATTTTAAAGAGACCAGTTGCCTTTCCTTCTCCTCATTCTCCATTTCTCATTTAACTTCTGAGCCCAAAAAATTCTTGAACCCACTAACTTCTGGCCCTTTAACTTACCAGACCCATAATCCAAGTCATCATTATAGTTTGCTTAAAATAATCACTTTACCTATCCATACAGGGCTTATCTAATTTTTTTTATAGACTAGATCAGAAGAGTCTCTTAAATCACAAGTTAAATGATAATTTTTTGACTTACTACCATACCATGCAGACTAAGGGCCTTCCCATCATTCTAACAATAAACATCACATCATCATCTCTGAAGGAATCTTACAAGTCCCTTACTGATATCACCTTTCCTTTTCTTTCTTTCTTTTTTTATTTCTTTTTTTAAAGTTCTTATTTAGTTTTTATTCATAATCATAAACCTAACTTTGTATTTCAGCTAGACTTGGAAGGGAATGAGGAAAATATGGAAACTAAGAACTTCTGTGGAAGAGGAGATTATAGTGTATTGGAAGCAGATGGGGAGGGATCATTCTCCTGAGCTACAGAAAAAAAAAAGGTCTGGTACATAAGATGCTGCCAAGCCAAAACCATTAGAGTTGCCCATTGTCAACAATGGCGATTTTGTTGTTCTTGCAATTCCTTGACTCAAAATGCTCCACAGCTTCTGCAGTCCCCATGCCTTATATCACCTTCCCTAAGACCATATGTTTACCATCCAACTACTCAGTCTTGGCTATGTAGATACAAAACTGAGAAGCATTTCATTTGGTCCAGCATTTGTCATACTTCCATTTCAAAGAGCTTGACTGTATTTGAAGAAATCATATGTGTAATCATTAGATGGATGTAAATTTAACTCAGACTGTAATGGTCATGATGGAAGCATTGTGGGTCATTTTGCTTTCCTCTGTGTCCCTGGAAAGTAGCAGAATGTGTTTCACACAGCAATCATGCCTAAAATATGCCTTTTGAGTGGATGGTAAAATTAATGAGTGTGTCTCTGGGCCCCGTTTTTTATAATCCAGGATAGTCAATTGAGCACACTATTCAGTCTTTTGTGGTTTTTTTTTTTTTTTTTTGAGTAAAAAGCATCTTTCAAACTCAATTTGCTGGCATTTCTATGTTGACTAAGGGGCATACACTTATTTAAAACACTAAGTATCCTTAATAATTTAAATTGACCATGTTTGTACTTATGCTCACTGCTGCATTTGCAGAACTAGTTGCCCTAACCAACAAGCTCATTTCCTGTAATTAATGCCTCTTGATGTAAGGAAGACATGAAGGGTTGGAGTTATGGCACAGCAAAGAGCAGTTGCCTAGCAAATGTGAGAAATATGAGGCCCAATGGTAGATCTCCACTGCCCAAACAGTGGATGTTCTGAAATGTTTGCAAGCATTTGGCACTGATAGAACACTCTTATATTTATAGAATTCATCCATTCTTTTTGCTTATGATTTGTTTTTTCTATCATTCAGTCCAATAGTGATCTCAGAATGGCTGTTTCACAACAGAAAATAGACCAATTTTAAGGCCGTCCTCATTTATAAGGAGTTGAAGAAGTTTAATAAAGTAGTAGTAATCAAAGACATATGCCCATTTCAATAGCTTAGAAAATTCACCATACTGCTTACTGGTGGTTAAATAAATGGCTAGATTGACAATATATGGTCAACATTTCCTGCCCTACAAAATAGAAGCACAAATTGAGCCAGAATAGTGAAAGGGGCCATCATTATTTTTTTATTCCAAGTATTCAAAATTCAATTTGAAATTTTGTTTCTTTCATTAAGAAAATGTCCTAATTAGATATAGTAGCTATACTGCATTCTATATCTTACTAGTTCATGCAAACTAGCTGGCTGTTATGCAAAATAATTGAGGACCCTGCTCCTTCTATTCCTAGTTTTTTAATTTTTACTTTTGAATCCTGCTTCAGATTCTTCATTTGTAAAAAAGGGCTTCTACACATCTTTTGGGGGTAGAGATTCAGGTCTTAGAGGCCCCGGTGCTTATATAGTTGGATAAAGCATGTATCTGTCTGAAAACCCCTGCATACAAAACAACCTTTTATGCACAATTTATGCACTGTCCTCTTTGGATCTTAGTGAGGAGCTGAGGAGGTAGCTTCTTCCACAGCTTCCATTCACTATTCTTCTTTAGAATACTGATGCTGTTAATGAGGACACACTGTAATAATCTACAGAATATCTGCCACATGTAGCAAATAAGAAATGATATTTTTCACCTCCACAACTTTGACGATAATTCTCAAAGTTGTAAAAGTAAATAATTCCCATTTTAATTTGGAGCATTTGATTTCTTTTTGGAGATTAAATGCTAAAAGGACTATACAATTTTTTTTTAAAGTAGCATGTGCCTCTGAGTTAGGCCATTTTGTCACTCATTACTGAATTTTTGCTGCACACATGACATGGAATAGTAAATTTAATAGAGAAGAGAATGCAAAATAAACCTTAATATGTGTAAGAACCGAACAGTGTGGTTGCCATAGGGAAGTTATGAGGCTGCTGGGATAGACAATAATGGAAGGAGGCAGTTATGGGCTTATTGGTGAAGGCAGTGAAGGAGAACCTGGCTGGTAAAGGTGATTGTTAAGTGGGAATTTCGACATTATAGGACAATCTAAAAAGAGAAAGTTTCAGCATTACGGAGGAATCCATAAAGATGAGTTTGGAACGGAATTCTAAACAGGGAAGAAAGCAAAAGAGAAATAAAAAGAAAAGAAACACAGAACATCACGTTTGAAGCCTGTACTAGAAAGAGCATGCTTCAGGTTCATACCTAGGCTTTGTATCCTGGAAGAATTGTTTGAGCATAGAAAGCACCTGAGGACCACCTATCAGATAACTTTTCAACAGCAAGGAAGGAAAATAAACAACAAGAATTTTGATGGCTCCAAGTACACAGGACTCAATGCAGAGGCTCCAAGAACCTTGTCCTGCACTTCATTTGTTAAAGGTAAAAGCTAAGATTTCAAAATTCCAGAAGCTTTACTATCAACAGTGAATTGGGAACAGAAACCTTGTATTGAAGTTTCCAAACTACAGAATTCAAACTAAGTTGAAGCATTTTAGAATAAAGAGTGATGCTGTGGATGGTATCACTACAAGATTCTTAGACATGCTATGCTTTAAACAGGACAAGTTATATGAATTGCTGGCTGGAAAGGGTGTAGAAGAGGCTTATATTTCAGAATAGCAACTCTTGTGGCTCAGCCATTGGCCAGACAGCAGGCAGCTATTGCTATTCTCAAATTAGTTCTATTTCTACATTGTTCTCTTTCCTATACAGGGAGCCTTCTCAACTGGTGTTTATGAGAAAATTCTAAAATAACTAGTCACTAATCATATGTTGAAGACTAAAGGGGAAAAATCTGATGGTGAAAAAACCAGAAGTTTCAAGAAGTAACTAAGTACTCAGCAGATGCCCTAAAAGCATTCATGTTAATTTTGCTTTCCATTCTTGGCGGGAACTTCATCTGGATGCAAGAGACAAAGTTGCTAAGAGATTGTGTGTGTGTGTGTGTGTGTGTGTGTGTGTGTGTGTGTGTGTGTGTAGGAAGCTTGCTAATGTGTGATAAATAAAGATAGCACTATGTACAACAGAACCAGGATTCCAGAACTAACATATATAATCATTTTGGAGATTGTATTGCTTATCTGAAGATGCATTAATACTTAAAGCCCAATTTGCTGTCATACGAAATGGTAACTGCTGTTTTGGCTCAATATTAACATATACACACTGAAAATCCTTGACATAACATGGTCCATGCCTTTGCTCATCTTTATTTTCAAGGTTTATCCTTCAAAACTATTGAAACACCTCAACAGAAAATAAGACATACCTGAAGCCATCTTTAGGCCAGAAATCAGGAGGTCTGCAACACTATAAATGCAAGCCTTCAGGGAGGCCTGTGACTTCTTATTATTACTATAAACTCTGTAAATATGTGCCTTAAGGACTGACTATACTTCTAATTCCAGTTTGAGAAAATATCTCACTAATGTCATGGTCTAATGGGAAGATTCAAGGGTTTTGTTTATTTGTTTGTTTGTTTTTGTTATAGGCATTCTACTATAATTTGACAATTCAAAACACAATTTGCCATAGTTTTTAATTTCAGATAAGATCAGAGCCAGTCTTTTTTCTAATATCTAATATTTCATACTCCTTCATTCTGTGTTATGGTAAACTATATTTTCATCTAGCTTGATGAATACTCTGTTTGAGCTGTATTGTCCACGAAAACACAGCTACCTTTGTAAATAACTTTGTTCTCAATAAGATACAACTTCCATGTTATTTAAATAAGCTCAGAAATAGTTGTTCAAAAATAAGCCTTGAAATACTTGTGCTTGCTTTGTAAAAGCACAGGCCATGCATGGTATACTATGTTCATATAGCAGGTCTTAGATTGAGATAATGCCTTGCTGTCCTAATATTTAGTACAGGTTTAGATAACAAATGTTATCTTCAAAAGTTGAAAAAGTTTTATGGGTATTTCAGGTGATGGGCACTGTCACATATGTTATTTTTACTGCTAGACAAATAGCATTTATGCTAATGCAGTAAAATGTATATTTCTATAGATGCTTCTGAATTTTCTAAAAAATTTCAAATCTTTGATACTATAAATAATTATTCTTTTCCCTTTTACAGTCATCACCTACCACTTTCTTATCTAATTATGACTCAAAATCAAACCCTACTGATTTAGGCTGCTTGAACATTCTAATTTCAAGCTAAAGGCATCTTTCTGCTAACTGGAAGTTATAGAGATTTACATGGCAATCTCCAGAATGTTTGACTTAGAGGTATAAGTCATGAGGACAGCTGTCTACAGGTTATAATTATAAAGGCAAAAGTATGGTTCACCAAATCTTTTCCCTCAAGGATTTGCTTTCCTTAATGACCATGTCATATTTATGGCAGGCTTTTTTACTGAGAAGACTGCATTTATTTGTGTATGTGTATATCAGAAAAGTTCCTCTGCATTTTTATAGTTATTCTGCAAGCATCTTAGTGAGGCATCAATAATGATTAGGCTTCAGGTAGTTATCATAGCCAAGTATCTAGTTGCCTCATTGCCTTATGTCTGGCACCTTTAATATCACTGTCTCCTTGTGCATGTGTGTCTGAATCTGTGTCTATCTATGACTATTTCCATATCTGTCTCTGTTATCTCTGTCTGTCTGTTTCTGTTACTCCCTAACACACACAAGCACACACACACACATACACACACACACACACACACACACACACACACACATAAATCAGGATATGAGTTGCCAAATAAAAGTGATTGCTTACTTTGCTTAGTATGTGTACTAGTTTTGGTTTTCAAATATTTCTCTGCATCACATACTTGCTTGCCTCAACTCCTGTCAACATGCTTCATGTTAATCTGGAGTTGTGTGTGCTAGAGTTCACATCTCTTTGGGAGATTAATTATATAGTCATGACTAATTATCTGTGTCCATTTATATGAGCAAGGCTATTATACATAGTGAACATCATAAAGATAATCAGATTTTTAGCCTCTCAGCACAGGTCAGGAGAGAACCTTATTATCTTTCATAAGCAGAATGAAATGACTGTTGGTCCAATTTGGTAAATGTACATTCAAGACTATGGTCCCAGAAACTACTTAGTGAACAATTTCAGAGAAAGAGAAATAAGGAGAAAATGCCACAAACACATAGGTCTTCAGCCCACAGACACCTGAAACAGCATAGAAAGATATACTGGAAGAATAGTCTCATTATGATTGCCAAGAACAAGTGACTTAGAATGGTGGCTGTCTGTGTATGAACTTAGGGGTAGAATCTAGCTTTAATATTGTTTAATGCATAGCCTTAGTAATCAACTTTAGGACACATACTGGCCTGGAGATGTCATCGTGAAATTCAGGACCCTAGAAAATATGCAGGTCTGACACAAGGCACCAAAATTTACATTTTGATCCACAACTCAGGCAGCATTTATTTTGCCATATCCTCCTCTTTTCCTCTTAGATGCTTAAGCACAAAATGTCAAGGGGGACAATTTAACAATGCAAACCAAAGCTCTAATCCATCACCAGAGGCTGATAAAGTTTGAATAAGGTGGTATAAATACTTTACCACCAGTCTATCTAGTGTATGTCACTTCTAATTTAAAAGGTCGTTAAGCCTTTGAAAAGGTCAATGTATATACTGCAGTATATCATAGGAAGTACAATCTATCATAAGCCTTCAGTGGTCCACATTCCCCAATCCTTTATAGTTTTAAGCTGAGATTCTCAGAGAGTAGACAAGAGAACACATGCTTTCCAAGTACATTTTTCACTCTGCAGCACACATTCTAAAACATTGCTCTTTTGGGTCCTTTCCTCTTCTGTTTTTCTCATTTTGGAAGTCTTCATCTCTCTTTTAACCTCATTAATAACATCAGTACCCAGCTTCAGGTCTGTGTTCTCCTCTTCTGACGATGGGGTGTCTTAAACTACTAATGTTAATTTTTGTGAATTCTAGATTCAAAATTTGTTTTCATTTTTTATAGATGTTATTACTAATGTTTAAAGTTCCCATATTCTTTTTGAAAAAAAGTATTTTCCCTGTATCATCTATAGAAAGTGCCTTATACAGATTAAAGGAGGTTTCTTAAAAACATCCATTCACCCAACCACATTATAGTGATCTAAAGAGCAGCATGGACTTTCCTGACTGTATGTATCCCAGATGGATGACATCTATATTTTTAAACTGTCAGAAAATGCACATGGATCCAGCAGTTGGAATCTATCAACTAGAGACAGTTTTCCTGAAGATTCACTTGAAGCAGTTGTAAAGATTCACTTCTACGGTTCTGGCAGATCTAAACAATCATCCCAAGAAGGAGAAGCCTGGGTATCTCTTTGTTTTTAAGAAGTCCTTTCCATCACCATCACTCATTTGTCCATCACAGAATTCTAACAACATGGCATGACTGTAAAACTCTGTCTCAATTATTATCAGTCCTTTCCCAAAGGACTAAAAATAGATTTTACAGAATAATGTCATAGATTTTTTCCTCGACATTTTGTTTTAGTTATAATAACTTTCATGATTTAAACATTCATAGCTTGAGAAATGTTAACCTAATAATACTGAATTTATTTTCCTCATTATTTCTTTCTGATTAGGTTAATAGCCTTTTGGTTAATTTGACATACTGTAAAAATAATGAAATTTGTAGTTGGTTTGCTCTGAATAACATGGCTATCTCTGACAGCAACTTGAAAGTGATTTATATAATGTAATATATATATGCATACATATGTATATATGTATATCAGGCAGGGATAGGTGGACAAGCACACACACATAGAAACTGAGTGCAGTCTGAGCTACCCGGAATCATGTATTCTGTCTAAGGTCTCAACAAGAACTATTAAAAGTACATGAAAACAAAGGGGCCTTTGATTACATCATAGAGTGTGTCTGTAGCAGCAGAGAGACATTTTCATAAGACATCAAGACCTCTTGGGAGGACTAAGTATGCACCACAAATATGTGAAATTTATATGCTATACATCACCAGTGGAGGACTCTTCACTTTTCCCTACAGAATATGGAAGGATAAGATTCCTTCCTCATAAGGATTTTACTGAATGAAGTACCATATCTCCATAAAAAGTTGAAGTAAGTACGTTGGATGTTTTATATTCCTCTCTGGGTTTATTGTGTACATTTTGTTGCAAGCATTAAAATAAAATTACAAGAGATGCTCACAGAGCAAAGAATTAGAAAAGCTAAAATAGAAACCACTTCATTAATATGACTTTTGCTATTTGAGAGATAAATTTCTCACTTTCTCTAGTAATATATATTTTTGTTAAAATTTTGTTATAATTGTTTAAGTTGTGTGTGTATGGGTGATATATATGTATATTACATATATGTAAGTATGTTACATATATATAAAACATGTACAGAGAGTGAGAGAGAGAGAGAGAGAGAAAGAGAGAGAGAGCAAGTGAGGAAGGAAGAGAAAGACTGAGAGAGATGCATACAGAGACACAGAGACACACAAAGAAATAGAATGTCAGAAAAAATTGCAAGAGTTGGTTTTCTTGCCACCATGTGAGTCTTGGGTATGAAATGCAGATCTTCAGGTTTGGTGCATCTTTACCCGCTGAGCGATTTTTATGACACACACTTTCCTTTAAACTGCTATGGTTTTATATGTCTCTTTAAATGTTGTAACAATTTTATTTGCACATTTGTTCAATTAATCCTGTAAATGATGATTTATAAGTGCTTAATTCTTTCTAATTCAGTTATAGTATTGGCTTACACTGTTTTTCTGCTTTTAGTTATTTTATTTATTTTAAAAGATAGCCTATAAATAAATCTCTATCTTTTTTCACTTTGATAGAAAATATTTTTAAAAGTGAGATGACTATGTCAGTGGAAGAAACTTAAAGCTCACGAGCTATATAGACCTATCAATTGTTTTCCAAAACTTTTGCCCATTTAAATTCTATCACTTTTATACACTTGGGCAGAAATTCCATTGTATCAAATATCTAAACAAAGCCATTTGGGTTTAATGCTTAATAAGTCCTAAGAAAATGTTCATTTTTTGTGACATTGAATTTGATTAACTTGATGTTGTTCACTGTATATTTTTGTGTATGTTCTTTAGCCTATTTTTAAATGTTTGGCCGGCAATTTATAGACCTATTATTGTTAGAGTAATTCTATTCGTAAAACAGACATGTTTTTCTCCCATGCTAAACTTGGCTTTAAATATCAATGTCTATTTAGATGGACATGTTAATTTCCTGAAAAGTATATTTTAATGTAACAAATCAAAGATTCATAAAAGCTAAACAATTTCTACAATGGAAGCCTTGTACAATAAATATTATAATTTTTTTTTTTTCTTAGAAAGTAAAGTCCTTTTTTCCCCATGTATCTCCTTGGTCTCTCTCCCTTCCCTCCTTCTCTGCCTTCACCTATTTCCTCCCCAGACCCCCATCACCTTTCCACAAAGGACCAGAAGTCCCAAGGTGGATCAGCTCAGCATCCACTCCAGGCCAGTCCGATTTCCTCATCCTAATGTCTTGACTATGCTAGGTGTTTTCTTTAGAATGTATCAAATAACATACTAAAATTTTGTTACATTGCTTATATTGAATGTTTCTGTGTCTTGCTTATAGAAATTGAATTCATAAGAATGAATTTAGAGATGTAAATTTCACTGAGAGTATGTTGTTTTTAGTCTTGCTTTTTGCAAGATTTCAGCATCTGGAACCAGCATATCATACTGTGACATTCACGAAATAATTATTGACTCAATGCCTTTTCTCTAAGGGGCAGATGAGGGGGATTTCTGCTTTTGAATGATAAAGATAATTTTTAAAATAATGTTACACTTCCTGGGACTTTAAAACTATTTAGTGCAAAGTAGTATAGTTCACTCTAGGTCCAATAAGTTAGAACTAGCCATTTCAAACAGTGTGCAGATATTTTGGGAAAAAAAAAGTGTGTATTAACATATTAAAGACATCAAATATGTTTCAACTACAAATGACCAAAAATCATGTGGATAAATTGTCATAACTTCTAGGAAATGGTTTGCATCCTTTCATGACAGCATCACAAATCTAGGAGGAAATTGCAATTCAAAGCATTTTACCTCCTTGCAGAAGAAGATGGTGAGGGAATGCTGAAATGCCAGTGAAGGCCAAAGAACAAAAGGATCTGTTGCTGGCAAAGTAGCTGATGAGAATAGAGAAAGAGTGTTGTGGATTGTAGAATTGATCTCATTGAGAAGGAATTGAAAAATAATGCAGGGTACTTCAAAGGAGAAAAAAAAATCCTCCCATCATGGATCTTTTCAGACCCAATGCTTTGCAGAGTAGAAATGTAGAAACAAGCTAATTACTGTCTGTCTTTTACTCTCCTGGTGAGGAACAAAAGGGTGAGAAAGATACCCAGTGTTTCTGTATTTATTATGATGAAACCTTTCATACCTTCTCTGAGGACTCTTTGAGTCAAGATTATTCTGCCATAAAGATGCAATCAGAAACATTTGGAAAGCTTTACAATTTTCTGTAACCACATCCAATCCCACACTAGTGAAATGAGACTCTTTTAAGGATGGGTGAGTTTGAAGGGTTGAGGGCATCAGTAAACATTGGCCAAGGTGCAGTCATGAATAAATTCTTGGATGAGACAATGCAACACACATGTCACAAAGTGAGAAATTATAATAGGATGTTTAGTTTCCCACCACTGTCTTGCAGCTCCATCACAAGAGGACAAAGAAGAAACACTTTCCAGTGACTTCAGATTTCAGCTAATTCTTCTGTAAATAACAGGACACACCCCTGGTGATTTTAGAAAAGGGCTAGGGAAGCAATCATCAGTAGAGGTATTTTCTAAGTAGATCTAGCTTACTGCTTATTGATACAGATAAAATGATATTAAGTAATAAATTTCAAAAAGCAAGTAAAGCAGCAACAGGAGCAAAGTGCTCATCCTTGGTACACAGGCTCTAACTGCTCTCCTTCAGATGCCCTGTGGGGAACACAACATCACATGCTTGGAGCTTGTTCTCAAAGATCAGATCCTAATGAAGTGGTGGAGAACATTCCTCCATGAGTGACTGTCCTAATGTCGAAGCTTTCCCATCAGGACTGAATACATCTTATTTAATTCTTCCAAAGATATAGATTCCCTCCACTTTATAGACAGCTTTCTCAAGAAGTACACCTGAACTTGCTCTGCCTGAAACCAGTGACCTTGCTCCACAGTGGATGTTTTCCAGATTAACTCAGCTGCTGAGCCCCCTTAGTTTTCTCCCTTTTAAAATAGGTGAGCAACTTCATGACTATGCTCTTCTCCATATTACCTGTTCTTGTTTGTAACAGAATTTTAGAAGTAAGTTCTCTTAGAGTATGAATAAGCTTATGCTGAGTTGATCTGTAATATAATGGTAGGGCAATTTTCAAGGACTTTTTTTCCCCACTAATTTATACTACCTAAGGTGGCATTCATATCTATTTGTTTCTAATTTAATAGGTAGAAATTATTTCACCTCCTTTTAAATTTCTATTTTCTTCATCAGTAACTTATAGAATTCTTATTGTGTAGGCATTGCAATATTTCCTGACAAATTTCAATATCATTGTTGAAATTTTTCAGTTGTAATTATTTGGTTTGGTTCTTTTTTTTGTGGATAGAGCTTATCTCACTATATTCTGGTCCTCATTATGGTGCCTAGAACATAGGTGTGTTGAAGTTACACAGGAATTGGCATACTACTTCCCACATTTGGAAAAACTTAGTGAATTGGTGGTGATTATCAATTGTTACACAGTTTAAGACAGTGAGAAACCATCAGAAAAAGATACATCCTCGAATAGATAAGACACTGAAGATTCCTCCAAGCAAGAAGAAAGATCTAAATGACATGAGTAGAGATGGTTTGAGAGACCTTCCAGGAAGAGGCAAAATCTCTTCATTGACAAAACTTTTTGAAAGAAGAGCAATAGTATCGTCTCTGGTGCTTGTCGTACCTGCCAATAACCACTCAGAGAAGGCAATGAACCCAAAGCGAACAACCTGCATTCCGTAGGCGCTAAAGGAATCCTAATTGGTCCAATTAATGTGTTCGCTTTAATTTGTAAGATGGCTAATGGTATCGAATGTGCTTTCCTGGAAACCAAAGCTCTCTAGATTATAAGACAGTGAAGAGAACAGCGGAGGCACTCCTGGAGTGACTAAATACTGTATTTGTCATTGTTTTACCCAATTCTTCCCTCCCCCATAATTTTAAAGAGAAAATAAAAGGTATTTTCTCTCCATAGAAATTGCCCTAGCATGACACCTTTGTTGGGACACAGTGCAGGGCAGGTGGGAAGTGACTGTGCATCTCGTTCTTAGGACAGTCCCAGAGGCAATCTCTCATTAGTACCTGTGTGCAGCCAGGTCAGCAGGTCCAAATACTAGGAGCTTTTGCTCTTTTCTGCTGAAATAAGCATGGTTATTTTTCTTTAAAATCCAAGAGTAAACCGTGATGTATGTGTGTAGCTGAGGCAAACTGTTCTTGTCACACCCTGCTGTTCCCTAGAGCTGAAAAGCATCACAATAAATTGCTGGTTGTCACTACCCATGGAACATCTGATTAGCTCCCTTGCAGTGTGATCTCTAGAAATAGCCCTCTTCTTCCCGTCTCCCTAGCTCCTTTGCTAGGGAACAGCGTGCTCAGGGCTCTGCTCAGACACTGCTGCTGTGAATTTTCTCAACAAATTCCCATGTGATGCTCAGAGTTTTGAATAAGTATGCAATCAAAGATAGTCACAAAGAGTTTAGAGCTTGATCGGGGCATGTGGATTTATGTAGCTCTTACTTGAAGTAAGAAAGCCCTTTGACACTAAAAAGAAAAATAAAAGATATTCTGAGTGCCTCTTCTTTTCCCTTCCTTGAATATCTGCCCCCCCTCTTTATTTATCTTTTTCTTTTCTTCTTTTGCTTTTAGCACAAATTTTGGATAAGGTCATGTAAATATAATGGAAGTGCCATTAAAAGCCATCACTGATCATTTCAAACACTTTGGAATACGTTTCTAGATAAACAAATAGTGACAATTTTCAAAGCTCCAAATTTCACTAAGCATCAATTTGTTGTCCAATATATTTGTTTATTTACTTACTTATATTTATTGATTTTAGATGTTTGAGTCTGTGTCTCAATATGTAGCCTAAACTGGTCTTGAACATACAACACAGCCCCAACTTCCTGACAGATAAAGTTTACTGGACAGTTTCCTGCTCCTTTTATAATGATTCTAGACCAACTATTAAACAAATAGTTCCAATCAATTATTTAACAAATTCTGAACCATTCAAATTCTCTTGTCCATTAAGATAGCCACTAGTTAAGAACAGCTGTTTCATACTTGAAATGTGACTAATTCATGCCGAATTACACTAAGTGCAAAATACAAACTGGGTTTTGACAGTGTTATTAAAAAGCATAAAATCTCTTATTAGTGTTTTTACTCTGATCACACATTAAAATGAATGACTTTTATGTGTTGTTAAATGAAATAGACTATACAATTAATTTTAGGCATTTAGTTTGTCTCCTTTAAGTGACAGCAGCTAGAATATTTATAAATGTCTATCAGAGCTGTGCAATACTTGTGTGATTCAGCTCTGGCATTGCTGGATTCACCTAGGAGGATGGTGAAGAGTGCCACCTGTTGCCTCTCAAAGACAGCAAAGCTGTCTTAATCTCAGTGCAGTGTGTGTGTGAACAACAGAAGCAAATATTTGCTAGCCAGAGGAAACCCTGAGACAGGCAGAGGTAAAGGCTGAGGTCAAGGGAGCAGGCTTCTTTCTGTTCCTGCTGACTCCACTGCCCTGTCTTTAGGCGACCATTTCCACCACAACAGGCACACAAGGCTCCAGGGCATAGTGGCTTGCCATCATCTGTATCTTTGCTTTCCATCTTTAATCTGAACTTTTGACCAACAGACTCTTTTAGAACTGGCTTAAAGCAGAAACTCTAGTAGTATTTCAAAACAAAAACACAGTCTGTTGCCCAATGCAAGTATGGCCAAAGTGAATTTAGTTTTATTTGAAAATGTTTGCTTTTGTGAAAAGTAAACTTAAATCACGTTTTTCCCATTTCCTCTTTCGATGTGGCAGAATCAACTGCTATATTGGTTGAAATACAGATTCAGGATTCTCTCCACCAAAAATGATAATTCCATAGACTTGGACAAGGGAATAGGAATCTGAGCTGAGATAGTATCTCTGTCTATATTGCCACACACTCTGACCTGTGTGAAGTGTCAAAAGCTACAGTTTTTGTGTGTTAATTATCCTATTTAAAGAATTACTATAAGTAGCAGGTGCTTATAGTCTGATGGTGGCACATGCCTTTTATCTCAGCACTCAGGAGGTTCAGGTAGGCTGATTTCTGAGACTTCAAGGCCAGTCTGGTCTTCAAAGCTAGTTCTAGGACAGCTATGGTTACACAGAGGAACACTATCTCAAAAAAAAAAAATTACTACAAGCAAAAAACTTCTTTAAAAAAAAAGTAAAAAACTTGGTTAAATAGCACTAGGAAGTTGAGTAGTTATAATGCTTATTATGAGATCAGGAATTTGGAGCCCTGAAAATCCACTTCAATTATAATTGTCTAAATTCTTGGTGAGCATGGAGTCCTGAAGTTCCAGCTTTTGAATGCAAAACACAGAGACAGGGAATTACCAGAGCATCTGCCTAAGAAGACTAGTCATATTGGTGAATTCTGAACTAGATTGAGAGATCCTGACAACAGATTGATTTAGAAGAGCAATGGGGATAATTTACCTCTGGCCTCCGGATGAACAAGTACTCACATAGATGCAAGCTGTACAGTTCAAAAACAAGCTTACACACACGTGCAAATAATATAAATGTGAAGTGAAAGTAAGAATAAGCCTTGCTGTGTTGTGGAGAAGGAATGGTTGCCTCATGAGGAACAGCTGGTTACTCTGTCCTTAGCGCCTGAGAAACTGAATATAATCAGAGTTCTATCCCTCAACAAACCTAGAAACGTCCCATAGGACAACTGTCTGATTATCCTGTTTTTATTTTTGTCTTACTGAGACAGAGTCTCAATATGTAGTTGACATTGGTCTAACCTCATAGAAATCCTCCTGCTTCAGCCTCTCATATGCTGGGTGTTGAAACAGAAGCCCATGCAAATTATTTATAGTTCTTTCAGGAAAAAAAGCAATTCATAAATCTTTTATCATAGTTTTAACTATAAATCCTAAAATATGAAATCATATACTATTTAATAAATCTATATATTATCAAACATCTAATATATAAATTGTAAAGACTGAGGTTTAGAGGGCATAGAGGATGCACTAGGTTTAGAGTCCTCAGAAAATACCTTGAGAAAAAATTTCTTAGATCATCTCAGATACATCTACCCAGAGGTAATTGGACGAGAGAGAAAAGACTAAGAGGTTGTTTAGAGATAAAGGTGACATGTTTCAGACAGCAAAATCTGTCAAAAAATTGTAGAGTATTAACCTGGAATCTTGTCAGATGACACAAAGGAAAAATGGCATCATTTTCGGAAGGATGGATTCTGGATTGGGGTTGTTTGTTTAGTCATCCGAAAACTGTCTGGCAACAAGAAGATGTGGACATATTCTTTGAGTTCTGACAATCTGTGGTTTTATTTCATTTTTGTGGTTATTTTTTACTTAAAAAAATAAGTCCATACATGTAGAGATATAGACCTGTCAGTAAAGGACAGTGACATGGACAGATAGCTTGAGCGAGATTTAAAGAGTTTAGCAACAAGCCTGTGTGTAGTCTCATTAGATAAAAAGGAATATTGTGGGGTACAGGAATAGGCAGCAGTATGACTTTTTAGAATGCTCTGGACACTACATGGTAAGGATGAGTTCTAAACAGGTGACACAGGAACCCAGCTGGAACTTGGATGGGCAACTCAGGGCAGATTCACACCCAACTGCTTGTGGGAACAGAGGTCTGTTGGGCAGGGTCACCCCAGGGAACATCACATGACTGACATTCTTGTCTGTGCCCAGCATCACTTCAGCATCAGGGAGAAAGGGAGGCAGGTGTTTGGGAATGTGACATGTCTTCATATCTCTTTCGGTGAATGGCTCTTACTGTTTTTCATTATTATTTTCAAAAGAGTACATCAGGGAAGCTGGTTGAGCCAGCTGCCTTTTGAGTAAACAATGAACCAGAGTTCGGGGGCAAAATGACAATGCACATGGAAAAGTCAGAGGGAAGACTTTACTCTCTCAACACAGAGTGAAAACTTTTTGTATCTCATGTTATAAATAAATGAAAATGTATTAATGTTGTCCTTTCTCTTTCCTTCTCTACTGCCCCTCCGTGAGATCTTCTTCCCAGGACTTCTCACCACTATTTCCCCTTTCTGCTTGTTTAGGATCAGAAGAAAAAGAAGAAGAAGAAGAAGAAGAAGAAGAAGAAGAAGAAGAAGAAGAAGAAGAAGAAGAAGAAGAAGAAGAAGAAGAAGAAGAAGAAAGCCTACTACATGATTTAGTCTGCAAGAACAGACATACCTATAGAATATTAAATAAACCTCAGGGCATATCTGGTCAAGTTTCTGAAGATCAGAGCTACAGTCTTTTAATTTCTTTAGTCTATGGCTTGTTAGCTGCCTTTTTGGTCTTCGGTACAGTCCCAGGTTGGTAGCCCTCTCCTTATTCCGTAAGCACATAGATGTGACATCATCAGGCCTGCTCCCGGGGACTTTATAATTCAGAGGCAGAAGGTCTTTCTTAAGTGTTCTCAGGGAACAATCTTCACTGAACCTTTGTCTCAACAATGGCATTATTATAATAACTGTCCTACACAATTCGTGTTGTACTGCCAAGCACTCTTAAAAATTCCACATTTATATACTTGCTAATCCTCACCAAAATTTTCTGCATTTGGTATTATCCTTGTTCCCACTGCACAAATGAGAAATGAGACACCATGAGACCTTTAGTCACTTCCCCAGAGTTGTGTGAAGAACAAATTACTAAGTGACACTATAAAATGCTACACTTGCAAGAAAACAGTAGTCTATGGGAGCCATAGTGCAGATCCTTGACATAAAAGAGAAGGGCCCAAAGGCTAATATAGTCTGGGGTCAAGTAAAATTCACCCATATACCAGCTGCATGATTTGATAGCTCCTTATTTAATGTTTTCAGTCTAGAAGTTTCATCATCTGTTAAGAAGTGGAGCATATGCTACAGAGGTGTTGTGAGCATTAAAACCTACGATCTGACCCAGCTTGCAATGACACTTGATGGTAGGATTAACTAGAGTCTACTGCTAAAAACTACTACAGACTATTTTTCTCTTCCTGAGATGAAGTTTCTGCCATTCTTTTTTTTGTGTGAATTCTTTCCTGCTGCCTGGCAGAAAAGCCCACTGATGCATGGTGAGTCACATAGCACAGGGGTAGGGTGCATGGCACAGCAAAGGCCACATAGGGCCACAGCATATGTCGGAAATCCCAATTACAAGGTTTTGTCTACTACATGGAAGAATGATTGGTTACGTTAATCCCAGGGCTGCTTTCTCAGTAATGACACATCTCAGGCCATCGATCCATGATTTTATTTTCAGGCTTATTTAAGCAGAATATATAAAATGCATAACATCGGGCAAATGCAATGCAGAATTAATCCACACAGTTTCACTCATACAGTTGCCTCTGATACCTATTTGTTTGTCCTGATAGTAGAAAGCAGAATTCAATAAGGTAACAGCCTAGGGAATATATTTAGGATTATGATTTTCTCATATAGTTATATAAATGATGTTATGTAGAATTGATATCTTTATAGTGAGTCATTTTCTAAAGCGCTGTGCCAAAGCTAGAAATCAGCATTGGTACTTCAGTCAATTTATTTGGGATATTATGGTGGCTGTAAATTTTCTAGAAATAATATATATATATATTTACAAACATACAAATTATTAGTATTCTGTATCAACATATGAACTTATAAACAAAAAGATAACTTTTTCCGTGTGTGTGTGTGTGTGTGTGTGTGTGTGTGTGTGTGTGTGTGTGTGTGCCTGTTGGAGGAACCCCAGTGAACCAGGAAGAGTAATTTGATATTTTCTGGAATTGGGGCTGGAGTTAAAGAAAGTTATAAGACATCTGGTGCAGGTATTGGGGAGCAAGTTCCCATCTCCTGCAAAGGCAGCATAATTCTTCAAACTTGATTCATTTCTCAAGCTCCAATCCAGATCAGTTTACAAGAAGCAAGGGGAGCAATAAATAATTTTTACTATATGATAGCTAATAGTGTCAACTTTGCAGCATCTATAATCAAGGAGGAGACAAGTTTCTTGACACACCTTTGAAGGATTATCTGGCTTGGGTAAACTGAGGTGGAAAGACTCAGAATTAACTGAACAGTACCATTCCATGGGCTGGATTCCAGAGGGAACACAAAGGAGGCAGCAAAACATAGGCAGCCATTTCTCTTGACTTCCTCAGGTGGATGCAGTGAGACCAGTTGCCTCTTCAAGCTTCTGCAACCATGGCTTACCTAGCCTCACAGACCTTAACCTTGACCTGGGAGCCCAACTAAGCCTTCCTTCCTCCAGTTGCTTTTGCTAGGGCTTTTGAACACAGCATCAGGACAAATAATGAATATATACTGTAAGATTAAAAGCAACTCAACTTCAAACCCCAGTCCATCTATAGGAACACCTGACTCACTCTTGAGGGAGGGGGGACAAAACTGGATTTGGCCGGGAGTGAAGACTGATCCAAGCATTATTGGGCCAGTGTGACCATAGGACTGTCTGCTCCCTGCCCAGTGAGGGGATGGGGAGTTGCAGAGAAGAAAAATGATCAGATGTGGTGGGAGGGGGAAGAGACTTTCAATAAGGATATACAGGGATGGAAAAAAAAAATTCAGAGGGAAAGCTGAACACAAAGAAAATATATGTGTAGTAATCTTATTTGCATTTCCACCCTTGATAAGGCATGCTTATGATTATTATCCTCTGTATAGTTATTGTTAACTCTTCGTCATTTTTAAATTCTTTTTACTGTTTTTTTTTTGATAAATACAAAATAAAGAAGGAAAAAAAAAAGCAACTCAATTCTGTATTATCCCTAACAACATCTTGTTTACTTCCTTTTCCTTCTCCAGGACTGAAACAGAGCATAAAAACACAGGATATAGTGAGCATCCAGAAGAAGAAATGGACATCCAGTGCTAAGAGAAGTGATGCTAAGAGCATCTGATTTCCTTCTCCAGTTACCTTAGCAAGTCTGACATCCTCTACAATTAATAACTGTATTCTCTTTGACATTGTGGCATTCCTAAAGTTTATCTTCTAAATTGTGTTTTGTAAGTAAAAAGCCAAACCAAAACTTGTAGGAGAACAGCTTATGTGGTAGTTTGAACCATATGTCCCCATGGCTCAGAGGAAGTAGCATTATTGGGAGATATGATCTTGTTGGAGTAGGTATTATGATAGTGTTGCAGGATGTGAGCTTTGAGGTTTTAATCTCCACTGCTTGTAGATCCAGATGTAGGACTCTCACCTACCTCCCTAATACCAGGGAGGTAGCTTGCCTGACACCAGGCTTCTGACCATAACAATAATGGACTAAATCTTTTAACTGTAAGCCACATTCAGTTATGTTCATGAAATCTTTCACAGTAACAGAAACCCTAAGACAACTTATAATATAAATTTTAAATATATGTGAAAGAAAAACCAAAGATTTTTGCTTTCACATTTGTCCTTTGAGCTCTACCCCATGGACTAAGCTCTTGACTAATTAAAAATCAGACTACAGGCAGCTTGTATTAAAAAAAAAACCCAAAAACCTTCAGATTAGAATCTTATATTGTGACTTATCAAACCAATGCTTCACAGACACTAAGTGACATCAGCTCTTAGAATGCTTCGTTGTGAATCCTATACAGCAGTGTGTGTGTGTGTGTGTGTGTGTGTGTGTGTGTGTGTGTTTTAGGAGACATGTACATTTCTTTTTTAAGCTCTTCTTGAAAATATATTATTTTCTCACACAATATAGCCTGATTATGGTTCCCTTCCCCCCAGTTCCTTCCCACGTCTCCTCCCATCCCGAGGCACAACTTTTCTTCTCTCAACGGAAAAGAAACAAATGTCTAAAACATAAAAATACAATGAAATAATATAAACAAATCAGAATATGACAAAAGACGAAATGTGAGAAAGAACCACAGAAAAAGCACAAGAAATGCTTATAGATAAACACATTCATATACTCAGGAATCCATTGGAAGCAATGAAATAAAGAAAACAGGCCATTTAAGGTAAACAAACAAAACAAAGCAAAAACACAACAGCAAAACAGTGTCCTGACTTAACATTATGAGACAAAGAACCTTCAAAAATGCTGGGCATGAACATTTCTCAGAGCTTTAGAGTAGTTTCTCACAAATAAGGAGAAGTGCATTTCAATGCTCTAAAATGTCATTATCTGGGAATGGCATGTGAAATCTCCATGGGACCTTATATCTCATTTTCTAACTTATCAAACTTATCATTAGGCAAGCCTTAATTTTACCTTGCTTGATTTAACTATAAAATACATACATATATGCTATAGGTTTACTTTTTATTTATAGTCTCATTTTATGAGCCAATATTACATTCCTCTAATGAGTAGAAATGTTTGTTTGCATGAGTTTGGGTAGAAACAAATGTTTACTTTGGGGGCTGTTCAGTCATTTTCATAAATTTTTAATTATTATTCTTTCTATTGGGGGAGCGCCCCCTCGTGGAAAACCGTGAAAATGTTTACAATGTGTTTTGACTGTTCTGTTCATCTGTCTGATGTGTGTGAAAATATTATTTTTACACAAAGCATACTCTCAGCTAGGTTTCCAACAATATTCTTATGGATTCCTTGTATTTTTTCTAAGCATGAGGACAATGCATAAAATGTGCTTTGTTTTTATAAATGTCATGTACATGTGACCGTATGTGCGGCATCCTCTGTGAGTCAACACTGAGTGAGAAGGACATTTTGGCATTATGATCTCAAATACAAATGGAAAGGTATCATTTTCTTCTTTTCACTCATCCCTTATGTCCTTGATTTGTTTTCCTGCTACAACAAACACAGTTCTATTTGCTTGGGGATTTGCCTGAATGAGACATCCATGTGTCCTGAAGATACTGGGTGTTTGTAAAGACTAAGGCACATCTTTCAGAACGAGATGCCTGTCAGTGAAAGCTGAAGACATTTGTAGAAAGCTGTATGACTCTGAGGAGATCGGCTTGGTTTCCTATGTCCTTTTAAATGGAGGTTCAAATTTTACTTACAAAACTAAAAATTCTTTAATGACCTTACACTTGTTTTTCTCTCACAAACAAAGAGCCTCCTCTCCATTCTTACTGGAAAAAAACAGGTACCAGGGCTCATCCTTCCTGCTTCAGGTTGAACATGGGGCCCCAGATACATGTTAAAATACCAACTCCAAAATCTATACATTAAAGTCATCACTCTCTAATACCTAAAGACTTAATTTGTAGTTAGTTAAGATGAGGTGATGCTGAAGCAGAAGTGACCTCTAATTAAACATGACTGATGTCTTTCTTAATAGGTAAAATGCTGATTGACAATCAGAAATAAACATATACAAAGAACTTCACTTGAACATGGAGGTTGAAATTGAGGAGATATGTCTATAAGCTGAGGAAAGTTAATGATTGTCTTTGGACCAGCAAAAAGGAGCAGGGAGACATGGAGCCCTCAAGTTTTTCCCACAGCCTTCAGTAGAAATCTGTCCTGCAAGTTTTGGTCATTCTGATCTTGGACTTCTAGCCTTCAAAACCATGAGATCAGGCTTCTCTGTGGTACTTCATATCATTTCTAGATAAGTCATCTTTCTTTAGATGCAGGGGCTGGTCCCCTATTCATAACAATCTGAATAAGGATCAGTTTGAGTGGGTCACACTTTCCTTGACCCCAAATTATTGAGGGCAGAAATTGAGAAGAGAAGATAAGTTAGTTCTGGGCATTATAGAGAATTTCCCAAGGATCAAGCATTTTTGTCTTTATACTAAGACCAAGCAGTAAATACTTTTCCAATCATATGAGACCAAATTCCAATGGCAAAGCCACATGGGAGTCCTGTACCTTTTTCTTTCCCTGTTCTGTGTTTTCATTTGTGTACTCATGGCTCTTCTACCAGACAAACAAGAAAGAACTGATATGACCCTTTGACCCTTGATTGTTATAGTGTTCATTTCTATTTAATTTCATTTATTTATATTTTATCTCTATATTTTGTCTGCATGGATTTATGTGTGCTTTATGTCTGTCTGTTGAATGCGGATGCCAAAAGACTGATTCAGACTCCTGGAACTGGAATTAGCATTTCTCCTTTTAGTAGAATATGGATGCTTGAGTTTTCAGGTACATTCAGTCCATTTAGCCAGTAAGCCATCTCTCCAGGCCCCTGTTGGAATATTCTTAGGAGTTATTATGGGTCATTTATACTATAAACATTCATAGCTTGACTCATTTTCCAGTGCACAATGTCTGGTGACATAAAGTACCTCTCCCAGACTGTCCATTTTCAAAACTGTACTGCAAACACACAAGTCTTTTTTTTTAATATATATTTCACTCCCTCATTGTTCACACTTCATCCTTTAAGAGTGTTTACCTAGTGAACTTTTTGTCTCATACCTAGTGAAACTTTTTGTCTTTCAAAGTTAAATCTTTTACATGAAGCTTTTCCCAACTGCTCTGCCACATTCATCTCTGAATCTCCCAGCCTTGTGGATTATACCATGTCACTAAATTACAGTGGGTTTGGTGAAAATTAATAAAGACCTATAAAGACATTGGCAGCTTTTCTCATATTTAAATACACAACAGCCCATGTGCCAGGCTGCTGGGTATATAGGAAGAGGAGGAACAAGCCTGCCAAACTTACTGAGATCGAATGATTATCATATTTTATTATAATAAACATCTTTGTCTCCAAATTACATACATGTCAGTGAAAAATGACATTAGAGTCTAAAAATATGCTAAATTATCTTTAAATTACTGAGATAAGCATAATCAATCATACTATAGCATTGATAGTTTAGGACTAGTTGAAAAGGAGCCTAAAATGAAATTGAAGCAGATTCAGGCGCAAGATCTTCAGAAGATGATCCACCCCAGAAAATCCCACACCAAGAACATCTTCTGAGTTTAGTGTAACTGCTTCCTACACCTCTTTTTCTCTTCCTTTCATTGAAACCGTTAAATGTGGCTCCTTCTCACTACCATCATTCACACAACTATTCAGATTGCGCTGGCATTTTCCATCACGTACTCAATTTCAAAGAATCCCCCCCAAAAAAAGTAATTTCGTATCATTTCCTCTATTTAAAAGAAATGAATAACATAGAAAAGAAACCATCTACAGAACACCGGTTTCCACTCTAACAAACTGCTGAGCTGCTTGCGGCTCCCAGCCACCTTGATTAAGGTGTCAGACCTCCTCTTCATTTGTATTTATTATTTGGGAAGGACTTTTTTTCCTTTTAGTGTTTGTTTATCTTTTCCAATTTTTTAAAAGTCAGGAATCATCGTTTGATTTACTACCTCGCTCAGCGGTGAAAAGCACCGCTAATGAAGGAGCAGCCAGCAAGTGTAATTAATACCCGCCAGGCATTCCATCAGTCAGTATGCCAGGATCCTGGACCCAGGGAGAATGGAATGGGAGGTCTATGCACGGAGCAAGCAATGTGACCATTCAGTCCGTGCATCAGCAGCAATGCGGCATAAGGTAAGAGGGGACAATGAATCAGCAGTAGCCCACTGGTCAAGCATAGAGGACCAGAACAGTGAAGCAAGAATTGTAGAGATCTTGTGATGAGGGCCCACAAAGCCTGCTCATCAAGGATGGATGCAGAGACAGACAGTATGCGTGCTGCGGCTGATGGATCGCTTCCATTTAAAACACAAAAATAAGGCAGCTTGCCAGAGCAGTTTGGGCCAGTTTCATTAAAACTCTTCATTCATCATGCTGAAATGAGGCACTGTGTTACTGCGCTGGAACAGGCTTAGTATCAAAGCTATTCTGATACTAAGTGCTGATTCAGGCAGGGCAGAGCAGCAGGTGGAGAGGGGCGATAGAAGAATGGCTGCAGCCAGCATGCTTTGCTATTTGTCCTTCTCTCTGTCTGAGTCCTGGAATCCATGGGCCAATTGGTAAGGCCCCAGGAACAAAGCGGTAAAGAAGAACAAGGGACAGAGATCTCACTCACAAGCCGCTGTCCTTGGAGAAAAGAATAAGAACCATCATCGGTCTGGCTTCTAAGGGAGGATTCGATGCGCCAGCAGCTGCATCTCCATATGTTGCTTACTGTGCTCATGGAAGACAAGTTTCCATAATTGTACAAAAATAAATATCAACGTGTGTGTGCATGTGCGCCCAGATTAAGTGCCTGTGAATGTGTGTGTAGGTTCTGGCTCATCCTTGAGAGTAAATTGTGAATAAAATCATGTTCCTACTATCATGCTTACATTATTATTGATCAATCCTTTGCAAGAGCCATTAAATTTTTGGTAGCTCAAGGTCTTTCTCTACAATATGAAAATGATGCTTGGACTCAATTGCTAAAGTTCTTTGTTTCACATTTCTTGAGTGTATAAATTAGGAGCACACGTCTATTCCATTAAAGACAGAGGAATGAAATGACTAAGCTGAGCACAGTATCTCACATCTGCAAACCCAGCATTGGAGAGAGACAAGGAACAAGCAGTTCAGGGTCATCCTAGGATACACAAAAAGTAAGCATAGGCTATATGAGACCTCACGTTAAAAATGGAGAGAAGAGATGGTTCAGTGGGTAAATGTACTTGCTGCTGAGTCTGGCTACCTAAGTTTGATTATCAGAACCCAACTGAAGGAAAAGTTGTCCTTTACCTCGACACACTATGTCATGTGTATCCCCCCTTGCTACATATGCTGATAATAAATAAAATAATTTCAAAAAGTAAAACATAAGAAAAATAATTAAGTTAATAAATTGTACTTCAAAATTTCCTTAATCCTTTCCTTCCTTTCCATTTCAATAATGTTCTTACTTTAAATGCCTTGTTGGAACAAAATCAGACCACAGTGACAGGCATCCGCCCTAATAACAGGTTTTGACATAGAGATAGCTATCCCCCGGAGCTTGGTTATAGGGAAAAGGCAGAGAAAACTACAGAGCAGGGCTTGACCACTGATTTTCACACAGCATCTCAGGAGTCCTTTGCCATGCTCTACCCATCTCTCCTAGGTACAACACATATCCTAAAATATTTCTGATCATCGCATGTAATGACTTATGTAGTAATGTTGTAAGTCCTATAAACTGGATAAGAACAAGCAAGAGATGGACCTGTTGTTAAGAATACACATCACTCTTGTACAAGACCAAAGTTCTGTTCCCAGCACCCAGGTCAGGCAGCTCATATCAACCCATGTTCTAGATTCAGAGGGAATGGACACCTCTAACCTCCTCAGACAACTAAATTCTCATTCTCTGTCTCTCTCTCTTTGTGTGCTTTGTGTGTGTGTGTGTGTGTGTGTGTGTGTGTGCGCGCGCGCGCGCACGTGCACACACACACACACTCCACAGGGAACTTGGGGTCTTTTGATGCTGTAGTCATAGGCATTTGTGAACTCTCTATAGAGGGTGCTGGGATTCAAACTCTACACCTCTGATGTAGTTAGTAGTAAATGCTTTTAACTGCTGAGCCTTCTCTCCAGCCCTATTTACTTTTAAATTTCATATCATTGCTTTTTAAATTTTTCATTTAAAAATTATAATTACAAAATTTCTACCTTCTCTTTCCTCCCTCCAATCTCTCCCAAATAATCCTCCATACCCTCTTTCAAATTCATGGTCCTTTTTTTCCCCCATTAATTGTTATTGGCTTGCAATATATATATGTGTGTGTGTGTGTGTGTGTGTGTGTGAGTGTGTGTGTGTGTGTGTGTATGTATGTATATATATATATATATGTATGTATCTTCCTAAATGTAACCAGTTTAGTTCATATAATATTACTTTTATGTATGTTTTCACTGTGAAATCTTTGTTATTGGGCAAGAACTTGGTGTGTTCTTTCCTGGGCAAGATCATCTCTTTTAATTGTTTTCACAGAAAAACTCCAATTAGTACCCATTAAGGGATAACTGTACTCAGAGTCAACAGGTGACATGCATACAGCATTTCTATGGAAAATTTTCCCTAAATTTTATGTTCTTCCATAACTGACATGGGCATGCCACTACCACTGAGTTACAGAATTAACTCTTGTGCTTGGAACATATGAGAAAAAAATATTTCATGCCTGGTATAAAATAATGATTTAAATGGTTTTAATATCCTTTTATCATTCATGTATTCAGGAGCAATGTTCTACTTCTAATGACTGTAAGGTAAATCCAAGGTACTGCAGATTCAGAAATGAAAAAATACAATGTCTCTCACAAAGGTACGCACATAAACTATGTTGACAAATAAAGTTATCTGTGGTAAGTGATATTAGGATGATCCAGCATCAGAGCTATGAGGATTCAGTACATAGGTAAAGTGCTGAGAAAATACATTCCTGGAGACACACAGTGCCCCAAGTATATATGGATTTTTGGTTGTAGCTTTGAGTTTGGTTTTAAATACTGAGAAAAAAATACTGCATAATACTATTCATCTTTTACAAACCCCCAAGGTTCATCTGTCTCATATGATACTACTCCATTCCCTGCTCCTGCTCTCTGGGGTAGAGCTATTGATGAATGACTAATAAAGGGCAAGTAAGGGGTGAAATTAACTAAAGAGCCTGACTGATTATTATACTGAATAATTGGCTTCCTAGAAAATGAGGGCTGATTGTATATATAATTACTAGTTAACCCCCCAAAACACATAGGTTCGTTATAAAAACTGTAACACTCAAAATAGGTAACTTGATGAGATAGAAATATGCCCTGCAAGTCAAATGTTAAAACAAAGGTTATCATTTACTCAATGTCTATGGATTAATTACAAACTTAGGGAATCCTAGAATAGCTCTTGAGCAGGAAGGCAGCGGCCTCATCCTTTCTCATTATGATGGTCATGAAGAAAATAGCCATCTAAATAATCATAAAAGTGTTGCACTTCATACAAATTCTTCCTGGCCCATCATCAGGTTGTCCAAGAAAATATATCTTCTTGTCCTGCTAGAAGTAACCTCAATCATTTTTTTATTTATTGTGGTTGGCAAGGGCAGAGATGGACTAAATAAATCTATAGAAAAAGCCTAACACATTAGCTAATGGTTGTAGCCTTTTTAGAATTTCCACATTGGTTTTTGGATATGTCAGTTTTCTATATACCTGAAGAAGCCCATCAGAGAAAAATATTGTGAGTGTTAATTTCTGCTCCTCTTTCAGAGTAGCCTTCAAAGAAAAAACTGTTTCTTGATGGCAAGGGCAAAAGACACACAAGGAAGATGCTGTTAGAACATTTACATTTATTAAATTAGAGTGTCCTTGGAGCCTATTTGTTACTTTCATAAATTAAAAAGCAAAACATTCACAGGACATAGAAGATATAAGAGAAAAAACATGGATACTGCCTATGTGGTGTGCCAGGACCTATGTACTGGGAGTCTCAAAATGTATTTAAAAATTCTTAGAAAGCTGATGTTCTAATCCATTCCAAAAGCACACACACACACACACACACACACACACACACAGAGAGAGAGAGAGAGAGAGAGAGAGAGAGAGAGAGAGAGAGAGAGAGAGAGAGAGAGAGAGAGGGAGAGAGAGAGAGAGAGGGAGAGAGAAAATGAAGATTTGGAAACCATCTGGAAATTACTCGGTTTGTAATAGTTAGTGAATTATATCAGTTGAATGAATAATGAAACCTTGGTTTTACATAATGCACTCTATAATGTCCCCTTCCTGGAACATGTCATTTTAACTTTTATGTGTTTTCACAGATTACAAGCAGGAAGGAAACTTGAAAACCTCCCTTAAACAACCTATTTCAGATATTGGAGACACATACACACAGTCTCTCTCTCTCTCTCTCTCTCTCTCTCTCTCTCTCTCTCTCTCTCTCTCTCACACACACACACACACACACACACACACACACACACACACCCCACTGTGCAGATGTAAGCTTCATGCTCTAAAAACAAGATAAAGTTATATCGAAAATGCCTTATAAAAATCTCTACTATGAGAGAGTTTTGTTCTTCTTTTTCTAATTTTATTTTAATTTTCATTCTTTCTGCTTTTCCCTGGTGCTGTTTCTCAGTTCAATGCACTTTATTTATTTGGCATAGATCAGATAAGAGGAGTGGTGATATCATTTATTATTGCAGGTTCAAATACCAGCATTGTTACTTAGTATGCACACAACCTTAGACATAATACTAGTATACAATGCCTCAATTTCTCCATTTGTAAAATGAGAACAATCTTTACACGCCTACCACAAATAAATAATGGACAAAGAGTGCTGAAAGAAGTTTATTGCTCAGTCAGGGCTCCAAAGCTCTCTGCTTCATTCTACTGATCATGTAGATTAAAGGGGAGTCTGGGGCTCACACTCAGCAGGGGCTCTACCATGCCTGCTTGCCATCCTCATTAAGAAGCATGTTGTTGCTTTTCCTTAGGAAGATGATGTAGATGAATTATATACACTCACTTTTCAGTGCACTTTTATTTCTCTGTTTCCTCAATTATTCTATATCTGCCCCTTAGGTACTATACTTCTCCCAGAACAGTGAATCTTAACTTGTGGATTTAGACCAATTGTAGGAGCCGTGTGAATGAGGTTTTCACAGGATCACATATCAGACATCCTGCATATCAGACATTTAGATTATAATTCATAACAACAGCAAAATTACAGTTACAAAGTAGCAACAAAATAATTTTATATTTGGAGGTCACTACAACATGAGGAACTGTATTAGAGTTGTAGGTAGCATCAGGAAGGTTGAGAAACACTAGACTCCACAAAGAACATAGTTATCCACACATGTACTAACAGAACAATATGAAAACAGTTTTATAAAATGTTCTGTTTAAGCTCCACTGAATATTGACTAGTATAATACATACTACTTTAAGAAAATTAAAAACCATAAAATATTCTTTGAGTTGTGAATCAATCCCAGTCCCACTCCATCATTTGTGAAATGATGATTAATACTTAATGAAAGAAGAAAAATTAGTGTTGGGACTCTATTTAGAAATTTCCATTCTAAAGAACTTTCAAATTAGAGAATTTTCTTCAATAAGTGTTTCTATTCTAAAAGATTTGTTCTTTCCCTTAAAAAAAAAATTCTTTAGAATCAGTCACCTTCTAGAGAAAGTGATAGCATGCTTTTAGGGGAGTTTTTGTCAGGGGCTAACGTTTTTTCCAAGAATCTCATCTCAAGGATCAACAGGCCATTTTTCTGCTAGTGAGTTGCTTTGTTGAGATGTCAGTAACTTCTGTCTTTACATTGATGTCTAAGGAACAGACTTTGCCCGCTTTGGTCCCTATAGTGCTGCTAATGTTATGAAGAATATGAAGGTGAAGCAGAAATAAGCAAAGAATGAGAAGAGAAGAATAAGAAAGAGAGAGGGATGTACAGAGAATACAGAGGAGAGGAAAGAGAGGGATGAAAAGAAAGGCAGTAAAGGAGAAGAGTGAAGGAGAATGGGGAGGAAAATGCACAAAGAAAGGAGACAGAGCTAAACAAGTAAACAGAAAAGACATTTATCATGAAACATCTCCAAAACTTGTATGAGGGTTCATGGTAACATCTTAAAGCAACCATTCCCTGTTACTTAAATACTGTGCCCTGCTATTAGAAGAGTCTTATTTTCTTTCACCTATAACATTATTTTTCTTCCAACTTAGAACTATTGCATATCCTATCTGTTCTGTATGCAGCCTTAGACTCACACACAGCTTCCTGGCCTCTTAGAAGTTTCAAAGGTTTCAAATTTGATTTTCTGCCTCAAGGATCTTGCCACCTTTCTTTCCCTTAAGCTTCCCACTAATCCCCTTTCTCCTTTTGGTTCTCTTTTCTCTATCATGTAAAGTTTGAAGAGAAATGATCTCTTTAATAAAAGCACCATGATGGAAAATGGGTAGTCCTGCTGAAGACTCTCTGGATGGCTCAGAGGATATTGCAGTCTTTCACTTACAAAGGAACTGAAAGTTAAAACCTAATGCTCATCTCAACAAAAGTCCCAGCTATAAGAAAACATGTTAAAATCGAAAACAGAAAAAAAAAATCACACTTGTTGACATGGAAATTTTGGTGTAATTTACTATGTATAAAGAGAAGTATAAATTTAAAGTTAAAAGAGTAATTGTATGAGTCAAAAATATAAATTTAAATTTGGATGAAAAGTAAAACAAAATCACAAGCCCAATCCAAGTAGATTTTAAAGTTTGATTTGTAGTGTTGTAATTTAAATGCAGTGTGTGCGTACTCCTGGGATCTGAGGTATGAAGTGTCAATCATAATTGTCAATCAGACAGGCATCCATTTTTGTGTAGCAGACAGTCTCTGCATTGGTCTTTGATAGTCAAAGGATCCTAAATAGAAGTATATCCAGAGAATGGGTGCTGGTCATTTCTTAAATCTAAAAGAAACTTAAACCAACTACTGAACTGCTAACACAAAACACATAACATGTCTACCAAAGTCATTTACTTTTAAATCATTGATGTTACCTATTTTTCTTTCTTTTTCTTTTTTTTTTTTAGATTTCTCCCTGTTATTAAAACCATAAAATCACAACTTCCAAATGAAACATGCTTATATATGTTCTTGACCACTGATTCTCAACTTGTGAGATGAGACCCCTCCATGGTCAAATGACATTTTCACAGTGGTCTCATATCAAATATTTACATTATGATTCATAACAACAGCAAAATTACAATTGTGAAGTAGCCCTGAAAATAATTTTATGGTTTGGGTCATGAAAGCATGAAGAACTGCATTTAATGAGGCACAGCATTAGGAAGGTGGAGAACCACTGTTCTAGGCAGTGATGCCTCTAAAGTATAAGCAGGCATTTTATTTTCAGGATGGGTAAAGAGCAAACTTGGCATTTACGGTCTTGTTCAGTGTTACTCCAAATATGTTAACAAAGCCAAATTTCAAACCCACTAGAAATTTCTCTTGATTATTCCTATATACATTAGAAGATTTTCCCCTTCTTATATTATCCATGATTTTGCTTCACAGGGTTATTCTCCAGCTTCTTAATCACATGATGTATTTGGTGTCAGGAAAGTATCTAAAGCAGCTGGTGTGTATTTTAAATTACATCTATTTCAAGTGAGACAATATTTTAACATCCTATTATTATATTTTCATCTTGATTATTTGAGTGGCTGTTAATTGAAGAGATTTTTTTTTTCCCAAATTGTATTAGACTGAATGGAAATTGGAGAATCACTAAGACATCAAATTATGAGGCATTTTAATGGGTGAGAGGCTTCAGAAGGAGTAATAAGTATGATGTTTCACACATTCCTTAGATAATATAGTGGCTGAGATTTGGGGTGCCACAAAGAAGGAGAGATGTAAAAATGGTCAAATAAACAGCAGCAGCAGCAGCAGCAGCACCACCACCACCACCACCACCACCACCACCACCAACAACAACAACACTTTAAATTTCTCAGCTTTCAAATTGGGAGTGAGTCCTACACTCTAAAATTCTCTTTCTTCAGGAACATTACCTACATTTCCAATCTAAGCCACTATAAGATTTTCTATTTTGAATGGAAATAGTGCTCCCCGCTGAACTATTATTTAACATATATTCTATCATATGTTGTTGTCTTTTATTTCAGAGGTATGCTAATGTGCAAATAATGTTTAGTTAGGAATATGTTGTTTTTTTTTTTCAGGCTACTACATTTCACTAGACTCATTATGACTCAATAATTATTTCTTAAATACATGATCAGTGGTTATATACAGCTGTTTATTGTAGTATACATATGGTTAATACAAAATAAAATAAATTTGTGTTTTTGTTGATGTTATCCAAATTATAACACTGAGATAAATCTATAGTCAGAAAAAAGTTTGTTTCTCCTATTTCAAGCTACAGCTATTGTATATACTCTTAGAATATTGAACCAGTGCTATCCCAGGAAAACATTTCTTTCACCTATGTTTTTGTATTCTCTCTACCTAGAATATGTTTCCCATAGATGAATTAAATAATTTGAAAATATGCACGTTATCACACCTTCTAGCATTCAGGCATCATTTCCTTCTGTTTCATCTACGAAGTTAATCAGGTGTCATTTCATTCCATCTTACGTATGAAGTTAAAAGAGTTACCTTGTAAAACCTTAGGAACTCTACCACCTTTGTGAAAAGCTCCCAGCAGGAACCCAAATCATCTTGGATATGTCCCCACAAGAAGACGTAAAGGACATAAGGGAATAACATTTAATTATTTTTCTTTTTATCATTAATATTGTGAGTTCCACAAAAAAATCATCTTATACTACTACTCAGTGTTTTCTTTATGCATAACAGAGCCAAGGAAGTAAGCCTTTGATAAATATTCATTGATCAAATGATGAAGTTGCTGTATTTATTTCTTTGGCATTCCCCAATTTCTTTTATTTTGCTGAAGTTCTATTTGCCTACTTCCTCCACAAAGGTGACCCATGACAGCACAATGTTAACACTTTGTGGCAGGTAATTTTGTCTTGAGAGCCAACACTTAGACACCAACCTTTTGTTCCAAACACCATGTCCTGCTCCTGTTAAGCCAATGTTTGGCATTGTGGAAATAAACACTTCCTTTGTACACAAAGGTCTCAAAAGGACATATATTAAACATTGTTTATAGTACAGAATTATTACTACTTATTATTTTCAAGAAAGCTATTCAAATAAACTAGGTTGTTATTCTGTTAAGAAAAAAGAAAGTAGCTAAAGGTACTGTTAGTGTAATACTGCAGTTTATTTTCTGTGGGTGGCAGAGAGCTGTTGTACATTGGCATATGGAACCTAGTCAGAAGAATTTAAATGTGTCCAGCTTGCAAATGCTGAGCCACATATGACCCATAATAGTTAAGAATGTGGTCTAATGCACCTTCAGATAATAATGTCTTGTTGCAATCAAAAGGTTTAACATCTCTGTTCGAGAAGCTTTAAGAAGTAGGATCCTTCTATAAGAACAAAGTTGTTGGGTAGATTTTTGGAGGGGTATAAATCCCTGGCTCCTTCCTGGGATACTCTCTCTTGTTGGTCAGTGCTATATGAAGCTGGCCCAGCAACCTTCTTCTACAACAGGAGTCCTTCATCAGACCTTCCCCAAAATGAGGGACAGAAATTCCCTGAAATAGTGAGCCAAAATGAGCATTCTATAAAATATTTCTGTGGTACTGGGTCACAGGATTAATGAAGCAATAAATTTTCACTTAAAAAATTAGTTTATGCATATATATAATATTAACAATCATGTTAATAATAATTATTCATTTATTACTTTTTCAAAACCTAAAAGTTTACAAGTATAAGTACCTCTAAATCAAAATGTTTTTCATAATGAAGTTTATAATGACACAAGGTGTTTTCTATAAAGTTAGGTTAATGTGACTGTTAAGACAAAGTGACATCAGAATTTAAAAATTTGAAAGGATCCATCATTTAGAATTTGCTAGTGGGGCTGGAGAGATGGCTCAGTGATTAAGAGCACCGTCTGCTCTTCCAGAGGACCAGGGTTCGATTCCCAGCACCCACATGGCAGCTAACAACTGTCTGTAGTTCCAGTTCCAGGAAAAACACCAAGGCAAATAAATAAATAAATAAAGTTAAAAAAAAAAAGAATTTGCTAGTATGAGGTCTACCCCAAATTTCACCTCAGCTTAATTGGACTGGACCTAAAATCCAGAGTTTCTATTATGATTGTGTGTGATTAGAGAACAGAGGAGTCATCTCCCAAATCATTCAATCACTATATTCTTAAGGAAATGTACAGTAATTGCACAATTACATTCAAGAACATACTGTCTTATTCTGCCTCGTTATAGATTATAGTGCAGCTAAATGGTAATATGCTGCCCATTTGTTTGCTTAATTATGTATTGTGAAGCCTACTCTCCCAATAGACTGACTAGAATGGGGCAGAGAACACGTTTTCCCCAGTGATGTACTCTTAGTATTTTGCATGCTACATAGTAAATCCCTGATGCACAATAAATCATTCTAATAAGTGAATGGTAAAGATCATAAAAATAAGCTTTAAAATGAAAAATTCTGTTCGTTACACATTTTTATACATACAGATAACAACACTATTATTTTATTATAGCAAAACCACAGTTGGTACTACTTCTGGAGTGCAATTAAGAACTCTGATGTGATTATATTTGAAGATCAGCTTTCTCTAAGATATGTCTATATTACCTTCATTCTCTTTGAAAAGCTTCTCTGTCATATTTCCTGAGGAAAAGAGCCTCACTCAGATGAGTTAAATGGAAAATAAAATCAGTTATTCAAACATTTTAAATCCTTTCCAATTAGCATTCTGAATTCTTTAGAATTATTCTCATTCACTTAGGTAATTTCCAATAGCCTTAAGCTAGCACGGTGGTTGTTCTTACACAGTGGATAAATGTTTAACTTGGCATAACATGGATTTTGGATCACTTAATCTGAAGATCTAGCAGCTATCTGTGTTTTGAGACAAATATTTTACTACTAAGCCTCAATTTCCTCATTTCTAAGTTAGCAAAATAAACATGCTGACTTCAAACCCTTGATATCTCTCAGCTGGCATTTGCAAAGTGCTAATATTGACCTGAAAAGTACTAAAAAAAAAAAAAATTCCACTTGCCTGAATTAAATGGTTCCTTATTTTTGGAAGGGTTGGGCTAAGCTATTGCCAATACCATCCACTCAATGTTTCTTAGTTAAGAACAGTACACAGGGGCTCACTACCACCTGTAAGTCTAGTTCTGGGGGAACCTGTACCCCATTTTGGTCTCTTCAGATGTTGCAAGCATGCGGTGCACACACATGCATACTTATAGGCAAACATTTATACACAAAATAAAACTAAATCTTTAATATATAATAAAAACATTTTTTAAAATAGTTGGAAGTGTGATTTTTTACTACTGTTTAAAAACCTTATGGATGGTTAAAATAGTAAGTGTTATGTCATGTATATTATATATAGTACTGACTGTTCTGGAACTCACTATGTAAACCAAGATGGCCTCAGACACATAGAGATCTTCCTGTCTCTGCCTTGCAAATGATAGGATTGAAAGGTCTATACTACCAAAAAAATCACAGAAACCTATGAGAGCATTGTCAACACACATAAAATAAAAAACACACAGAAACTAGTCACATAACTGTGCATATGGAAACTATAACTGATAATGTCTAAAGCAGATGATCAGATGTTTTATATTCATAAGTGATTCTATCAATCTCAAAAATGAGGCACTTTTAGGCACCTGACACATAGTCATGAAAATTGTGTTTAATGTTTTAATATTAAGAAATTCAATTTAATTAACTGTTTAGTTAACTGGAAAACACAAGAGATGGTTGCTCATAAGACAAGCCATCTGCTGACATCCAAATTACTTGTTTTCTTACCAGTTAAGTGATAGAACTAACCTATATCGGCATTTGCTGATTGTGAACAATTAAAGCTTGATTTCCTAGAGTTGCTCCTCAGTGAAATCTAAACGAAATCTGTGGTTGGATGGCCTTTGGAAGATCTACATATAACATAAGTTCCCCACATATACACCCTTACTGAAACAGCAGCCATTTTCAGTTGTTTTGTGACTAGGAAAAAAAAGTCTCTATATTTTTAAATAAGCATGGAGTCTTTCTTTGGCTTACATCATCATCTCATGGAACTGACGTAATAAAAATGAGAGAAAGGCAGAACTTTTGGTCTTCAACGCATTGCAAGTCTATACACATAAAATTGAAAGTAGACATTCTATAATGTTTATAGCAAATTAACAGAATAAATTAAATCTGCTGAATATAATTACAAAATTCAGAAATTTCTGTGTATGGTTTAGTAGAAATTAATTTTGACAGGCTTTATTAAATTCATCATGTATATACTCTGCATTTATTTTAAAAGTAAAGACACATGGGTTCTTCAGCATGGATAATTTAAGAACACATATGTCACTTCCAGATTTATCACATTATATATCCTCCCCACTGACTATTTAAGGGAGCCCATTGAGATAAAGAAATTTGGCTTATTCCAAACTTGTATCAGACTTGTTAGAACCACAAGAAATTTGCATTTCCAGAAGCTTCCCAAATAATTCTGATAATATCCAGAGAAACAATGTCTTTCATTATGAGTAATTTCATGAAAAAGTAGTGACTTATTTATTACTGGTTCATCAGTTATAAACTCACAATAAATAAATATTCATGAATACAGACATGAGAATTTCAGGTAACAAACTATAAAATGCATTAGAAGAATAGGACTGGTCCTACTTGATCCCAATCTTTTTATTTATTCAGAAACATATTACCAGTATTAAACATTAAAATAAAATCCTAGTACTCATTGTCATGAAATAGAACATAGCTATTCAATTACTTCTATGTAGATTTGTTATTTATGTTTAGCTATATTGCAATGTTGTTGGTTTGGAACAATTACAGAAATGTTAAAACACCTTTCTTCTTATCCAAGCATAATAAGTACCATTTAAAGAAATGCAGTGATATAGAAACTTAATAATAAAAATACCCAGCTGGCCAATGTCTTCTTCTATAGTACATTTATCATATGGAAACAAGTACTCTAAGCACTTGGTTATAGTTACTCCTTGTGGAGGAAGATATCAGTAATTTAAGACCATGTTAATATTTATGTAAGCCTTTCTGTACATTCTTGTAGAGAGCCAAATATTTGTAGTTATACATTCTCATATTCTATGAGTTTTATAAATCAAGGAAAATATACAATGACTTACAATTAAGATTTTGCTTCATTACTTAAGTGAAACGATGCCATTAAGCCCATAGTTCACATGGAATCACTTCAGTTAACAAAAAACGACTGCAACTTGGATCCCAAGCATAGAGATTTATTTTTAAATTTAATTCATCTTTCAAAGGATCTCACATTAGAATTTTAAAAGTCTCTCAATGATTATGATCTACTGCATGGATGGAAACCATACAAAAAGCCCTGAAATAGTTTCTATCAGACAAACATGCAGCGAGCAATAGACACACAGGTGGTTTTCTTTCTGGGATACGCTAAGAATAGAGACAGCTGTGAATACATGAAAGATAAACTCTCCCTTACTCAGACTGAAAAAGCCTGAGAATGCTCAATCCTAGGTTAGAAATGTATACCCATCTCTATAGTCCATGCCCTCCTCTGTTACATGGCTCTGAAGGTCTTCTATCAGATTATAGCTGTACATAAATAATATGGAGGAAATAGTAGGAATTCAGAAAGCAAGGGGACACAAGTTGGGAAAGAACAGTAATACAAAGAATCTTCATTAAACTGCAATAAAATAGAAGATTATGTATTTCTTCTACTCTGGAATCTTTTCATCTTCATTAGATAGGTCTCTATGGCATAAATTTCCAAGGGGAAAATCCTTTACTGGAGAAAATGGAGAGGACTAGAGCAGGGGAATACTCAAGCTTGGTTCCATGGTCAGGAGGATTTGTCCCCATCCCAAGAGACTCATGGGACTTCACATTGAGTGCAGTGGTGACTGGTGACTTTCTCCCATTCACATCTGGACCCCTGCTACAATCTCCTTTCATCAGTGGAAGTAAGCATGCCATGCAATTAAAGAGTCTTTTCTTTATTAAGTCTGTTCCTTTTTACTGGGGTAGAGTTGATAATTCCTCAAAGTCTTACAATATTAATAAGTCCCAATTAATATGTAGAAAAGCGTCTGTTTTGATTAAGAATACCTTACATTCTAATCAAATGCAGTCACTGCCCAAGGGCAATTTGTTCTCTAGGGTGTCACTTCTTTGAGTTCAAGAAAAATATATGAATTTGTTCTAAATCACTTCCAAATCGGCTTTGATTTACAAATTCAGTGTATTTTCTGTTAACAAATACTGACAATAAATTAAAAGCACTATATGGACCCATCTTTTCATTTATAACTATAGAATTTCTCTTCCTGTACTTTATTTTAGGGCTTAGTGAGTAACCTTGAGCTATGAAAACCAATCCTTTATGTCTAGTTCCCTTAATTTTCTTTTATATTTATCTCAACTCTACACAATCTTATTGCACAAATTCTAATTAGTATATAATAAAACCCCAGAGCCAGATATTGGGGGAAAAGCTGGAATATCAAGAAAGAGAAAACAGATCACAGTCAAACACCCAGTCAACTTCTCAGGATGAACAAATTAAATGCTATCTCAAGTAGCCTCAGTCTTACTGGTCACTTCTACAGAATTTCTGAATTTCTGCTTTCTCCTAACTTATATATCTTTCCTGCCCAGCTGTTTCACTTTCTGTTCAACTTTGCTGCACAATCCTAGAGTTAGGATTAAAAGTGTGAGCTACCACTGTTTGGCTGTTAATGCTTAAACCCACAGAAATTCACTAAGTTTTCTGTCTCTTGAGTGATGGAATTAAAGGTGTGACTCACCACTTGGTCATTCTGAATGAGTGATAGGATTAAATACCTGAGTTACCACGCTTTGACCTTCATAGCTTAACTGTGGGTGATTGTGTTCTCTTATATTCCAGGCTGATTTTATTAAATATACCATATATAACCACATGTCCCCTTTTGTATCAAAAAATAATCTCCTTTGGTAAATAGAAAAGGAGACAGCACTGAGTGACAGCACCGTTCTGTCTGTATAGAAGTGTGCTTCTAACCTGTTCACTTCCTACTGGTGACTCACTTCTTAGATAAAAAGCAAGGTATGATAATTTGCTGCCAACTTTACTCACCTCTGCCATTTAGATAAATTATTGTGCTTATGGAACCTACTCTAAAGGAAATTATCGTTCTGTTGAAATCAATTCCCCCATTGCTCACTATCAGCAAACTATATTCTTCTTCAATTGATTTTTATTTAGTATTCACGCAACAAACCTTAATTGAGAACTACCACAAGCCAAGCACCTCCCTTCATGCCAGAAAATAGATTATATTACTTGTCTTAATCCTCCAATTATTCACTGTTCATTTGTGGTAAAGAAATAAGGAAAGCAAAGATCCCAAGCAATGAATATTTGTGAAGTCATGTTTGACAAACTGATATAGATTTGCTAAAACAGAGCAATGAATAGTAGGCAGGCAGCTAGTGCATTTTTGTGCAGGGTAGGGAAGGAGAAAGAATAAAGTCAGGCTTTCTGGAGAGTGTGGCTTGTCAACAAGCTAGCAGGTGTACAGCACCCTTATGCAAGAGTAGTCAGGACTTCATAGCAGAATATCCAGTGTCATCCAATAATAAATGTGAAATCTCAAAGTATACAAGGGAAAAACTGCTTAAAGTAAAATGCGTGCACATAACTTCAAAACTTTCCACATAAATACTAGGATACACTTTTCATAGGTACAGTCCTGAATTGAATAATAAGTTTACTCCAATTAAATTGAATAGCCACTGAACCAGAATAACAAAAGAAAAATCTGGAAATGTAGTCTTAAGGATCAAACAGCCCTGCCTTTGAGGTAGTTATGCCACACTCTTATTGGTAAATGAGCAGGAAAAAAATCAGAATGATTTCTGTCATCAATTTATTTTATTTTGAATTTAAGACTCTAGTAGTCTCAGAGCTTGCTAAAATGCTTATCATTTTATATGGGTAGATGTTATAAATGAAGTCACTTAGCAAATAGCCTAACAGTGATATGTCAGTGTTTACTACTTACAAATCTCAGTCATAACAGATAGATCTGCATACATTTATTCCAGGGCAATCAATATTTGTAGGAAGTTATAAATGCTATAGTCCGTGAGGAGGGTGTCACGCTACCAGTAGTTTAAATTATAAACACATTGGGTCAGAGATACTGTGACATATGCAGACTGGAAGGTAGGTAGATCTGTACAGGTTTATATCCAAGGGCACCCTGGTGGAAAATACCATGCTTTTCTCAAAGGTAAGCCTCATGGTCTGTGGAGGTATATCAGATAAAGGGGACACTAGAGCCTGTGTTACCTAAAAGAACACTAAACTAATGGTTGCTTTTAAGCAAAAGAGTAACACAATTCTATTTGGTTTTATAAAAATATGATTACATTGATATTTATACACAAGACAGAGTAGAGAAAAGTAGATTCTGCTAGAATACCATAATGATATATTAAAAGTAACAGAGCGGGGCTTGAATCAGGGGAAGCAAACCGAAGAGGATAGAAAAGATGTACTTAGGACATGGGAAAACAGGTCTCTGATCTCAGACACAAAGAAATTTGGTTTCAGTCAACTGATCTTTGAGCTCTTCATGAACTAGTCATGTGGAATTATTAGTTGGTGATTGCATATAAGCCTTTGAAATTTATTGAAGAATCCTGGCTATGGAAATTTCAGAGATATTTACACATGCAATAATTGAAATTAGAGAACAGCAGAGTGTCATAGCCTGACCCAAGAGCCTCTAGGCACTTAAGGAACAAAATAAATTGATCTGACACAAAATGGTTAGGCTAGAAGTATTTTTTAAATTATTAATAAAACATGTAAATATTTGTGATTAGGGATTATATGTGTTAGTCTCCTTAAATCTATATGCACAGATGAAGCAAAAGATAACAAATAAACAAGAAAAAAGCAAAGCATGCCCAAGCTGCAAACCACAACCACTGAACAGCTTGGGATCAGAAACACCATGGACTGACTCCTTGGATCCCACTCCCCCTACAGGAACACCTGACTCAGTCTTGAGGTTGGGGGGAGAAAATTGGATCTGCCAGGAGTGGAGACTGAACTAAGCAATATTGTGACGGTGGGACCATGGGACTGTCTGCTGCCTGCTCAGGGAGTGGATGGGGAGTTGTAGAGAAGAGAGAATGAACTGATGTGTTGGGAGGGGGAAGGGACCTTGAATAAGGATATACAAGGATAGAAAATGTGACTTCTTTGTTAATAATAATAATAATAATAATAATAATAATAATAAAAGATAAGGAACTAGGTTATCAGAACTAATTTGTCTCTCTTAACCTACAGAGTCCCCATCAATGCTATGGTTGATTCTAGGTATGTGGGACCAATTTCAATTCTTCCATAACTAATACCGTATTACACTGAATTTCACTAACCAATAGTAATATCTAAAAGGAATGGGAAACATGACAGGATGAAGAAGAACAGCCCTGCTTATACAAAGCAACATTGCTTAGGAAACTGACTAGCCCACTTAACATCCTGAGATTAAATGTGATAGGTGAAGGGCCATAGGAATTTGTCTCTGTTGTCCATTCTTATGACCAAGTTCCTGTAGAGAGAACTGATTGACACTGTGCTCTCTCCTTTGGCTTCCCTTTGCTAAGACTGCCCTCCTCCAGGCTGCTCAGTTCATGCCTAGGGACAGCAGGGCTAGTGATTGTATCCCAATACTGTCAGATTACTCTTACAAACAACTTTTGCTTTTCTATAGGCCTAGCAAAGATTTTTCCCTGAATACAGCAGCAGTTTCAAGCTCTTTCTACAGAGTCTCTTCCTGCTTCTCTCTTTTCAGCATTACAGTGAAAAGGATTTCCCGGATATACTTCTATACATCCACACTTCTTTTCTCTCCATTCTTCCACCACGGGCTGCAAGTTTTCTACAAGTTTCTTGTACTTGCAGTTCTTCCATGGTCTCTGATTCCAGAAGGATTTGAACTAACATAGGAATGGATTGATAGATAAGAATTTAAAATTGGGCTCCTGATAAGAGCCCACATATATCTCAATTCCATTTTCAGTCCCCACAGACAAAGTGGTCTTTTCTATTGTTGCTGTATTTGCTGTTTTATTTATTTGTTTTGACATTTGTGTCCTTTAGGGTTCAGAGTATTCTGCTTCTTTTTCGGTTCAAGGCCTGCCAGTTCTCTTACATCTCTCTGAATGGCACAGTGCCATTTTTTTCTGACCTATAAAACAAGCCCATCATTTGTAATCTGTCTCTAAGCTGCCCCTTGGAATTGTGGCAGAAGAGAATCTTAAGTCTATGCCATCTAAGATGCCCCTGAGATCATTAGGAAAATCAGCTATCTCACACCTTTCCCTGTTTATTCTTTGTCATTCTGGCTCTCTGCTCTTAGCTGATGAGATGCACATGTAACATTCATTCCTGAATTGGAACAGCACAAGACTAGAAGGCCTCAGCACCCACATGCCGCTCATCAAAATCTCACACTGATTTAAAATGCATGAGTCATCTTATTCACATCTTGGGTGCCATTTGGGAAAGCGCTGATCTTAGAGAATGGGAAGGTCTCATTTCCTCTCTGAGTTACTTTCCATGATCATCCATGACCCATATAGCAATTCTGGCCCACCCTTAGCATAGCTGATTTCTGACAATGTTCCCCATCCAGTTGCCAAGGCTGGGAGATTGCCACTTGGCCCTTACACGCAGATGCACACAGACTTCTTTTCTAAAATTTGTAAAAATTTCACCTGCGAGGATAGAAAAATAATGCCTCTAAAATATGGAAAGGAGAGAGAAAATAAAAGAAGTGTGTTAGACTAAGGAGAATAGGGGCATTGCAGATACTGAGCCATTTTAGATGACAGAACCCAGTTGTTATAAAAGTGTGACAAAGTACCTAACACAATACAGTTTGCAATAAATTCCTGGAACATTTCAGCACTGTCACCTGCCCTCATCTCCACATTCAAAGAGAATAAAGTCATCTAGTTACAATGTTTCCATGAATGCTCTTAGATCCAATGGAAAACACATTAGATCCAATGAAGCAAAGCCTATCACACATTGATGGACACGCTGTAATATACAGGTGTGTTGTTGCTGGTCTTAGCAGAAAGCAAGTAACAAGGCTTTCTAGCATGATGCTGAGCCGAATCAAGTTATTATCCACTCAGATGCCTGTAGTCAGAAGTTTCTGGCCCAGTCTAGCCCTGAGGTCTGGGTCCTCAGTCCCATAGCTCCTTAGTCACAAATAATCACACAAAGGCTTAATTTAATTGCAAGCTGATTGATCTATGGCTCCAGCTCATTCTTTGCTAATTCTTACACTTGAAGTTAACCCATATTTCTATTTATGTTTCAACATGTGGCGTGATATCTTTTTGCTCAGTGCAGTATTCTCATCCTGCTTCCTCTGGGTCTCCCTGTCATATGCTACTGTCTTCCATTTCTCAGAATTCTCCTAGTCTGTTTGCTAAGACTCTACTTCCTGTCTAGCTACTTGACTGATGAGTATTTTATTAAAGCAATATTTACGTTACAAAATTATAGTCCCATGGCATTTCCCCTTTTTCTCTTTGTAAAACAAAAACACCAAAGCTAATCTCCTTTGTATAGTTTATTTTTTTTCCCTCACCACTATTTGTAACAACTTGTAAGCAACACTGTAAAAGTCAAACATCCATAATTCACATTTTGGGACTATGATTGTAGTTGTCTACACTACTTCCTGCTGATTGGGGACATGGTAATCTCATGAGGATTTTGAAAAAATTTAGAATTATGGTCACAACCTGACTGGAGTATTTTGTGATGCTGGTTCATGTCAACCAGTCTTCCTGAAGCAGTTCTGAATGCAGAGCTCAGAGGAAACTGCAACAGAGGTGCCTTGAAATCTCGGATCATCTGAGGTTTTTCAGGGGGTCTTCCTGGAACAAACCTGGTTTTTTGTTTTTGTTTTTCCCAGAATGAATTCACAACCCCTCATTTTCTATAGAAATAAAAAGAAAACCTCTTCTCCATAATAACATATATTTTGACTTCAATTTTAAAGTCAAGGCATTCACAAAGTATATAGGTTGTTTAATGTAGCACCATTTGAAATCAAATATCTCTTAGCAGCTCTTTCTCCTTCCTTAGTAGTCAAACAATTCAAAGACAACATAACAGTCTCTAGACTCTCTGTGTATTTTCTGTCTTTGCATGACTGATTTTTCTATTACTTTTCTAAGGAATTTTTCTATGTTTTTCTTTTCTCTCCCAAGCCTACATACATTTTTAAACACACTGTAAACCATTTAGAAGGAATTTTTTGTTTTTTTCTTTTTTTGGTCTGAATCTGTCTTTACTGTATATCTCTTAAATTTGTCTGACCACACCTTAATCTGCTAAACCTGGCTAGGGTTAAAGGCTTGGCTAGATGATTGGCTGGTTCTTCCCAGGTTCTTAGTGTAGCTTCATAGAGAGTTTAACTTCACAACAGAGGTACTGGCAGGAGCTACATTTACCACTCCTACTTTGGGGAATCTTAGTGTCCATACTGCCAGAAGTAGAGCAGTATGCTGCCTGCTGCTCATAAACCTCATATAAGCATTTAGCAGCAGGTCCTCTTAAAAGAGCCTTAAAGGTTTAAGCCTCTCTTAAAGGGGTTGTAGCCACCGGCAAACACACTCATCCTCAGAAAATGCTACCAAGGAACTGTCTTTGACTCTGTTTCCTTTTTATCTGTAAGAACAGAAACCTTAAATCTGTCATACACAGCTGTGTTTGCACCAAGGCTCCTGTGAAGCATCTGGAACACACTATGTTGCAAGTCCAACCAGCAGGCTACTCTGTACCTCAGCCCACTTGGGGAACACACCCAGGAAGCTGATTTGGTCCCATTTCTGTGTTCTAGAACTCTTTGTCAGCTTTCTTAGGCTTTATGTGAATGTTCATGCCCCAATTTGGAACATCATTTATTTCAAGACTTCAATTTGATATTATAATAAAAATCCAGAGCCAGATATTGGGAAAAGCTGGAATATCAGAGAGATGGAGAAACAAACCACTGCCATTTCTCACCTGTCAACTCCTCAGGTTTGTCTCTACAAAATACTCAGATTTCAATTTCTCTGTCCTTTGCCCACCAAGGAAGTCTGTAGGCAAGCTGAAAAATCCCTCTTCTCCACCCAGCTGTTTTAACTTCCTCTTTCCACATTACTAAAGCTAGGATTAATGATGTGGGTCAGCACTCCCAGACCTTTATTACTTGGCTCTGTAGTTGACTTTCTGATATTCTAGATTAATTTTATTAAATATGAATCATGCGCAGGTAGATTCAAAACATATGGACAGGTAGGAAGGTACTATAGAGAATGTTGTTAGGACACAGTACAAAGCAAGGACATGGAGAGCTTCCTCTCCCCTCCTCTCTCCACAGCAACACTGTTCATACCATAAGATGGAGTACCAGGGAGAAATGCTGTTGAGCATCACCAGTCCCCCATGTCAGCCAGATGATTTTTCTTTGTGGTCCTACTCATTGTCTCATATAGTGATGTTGAGAATTTACTTCTTTTGGGGGATATTCTAGATTAATTATATGGGTGTATATGTTTTCACAAGTGTGTTAAACATAATCACATCTATATAGGCAATGATACAGAGAAACACATACAATGTCTCATATATGTAACTTCTGCCAAATGTTCCTGGTGTGTACAATAGACACATTGTGGTAGATTAGTCTTCCCTGTGTCAATGTTACACTAACAGTCATAAAACAAAGACTTTGGCTATAAAATATATTTTGTCTATACTCATCTGATAAAGGCAGATCATTCTTTTGGACAAACTGAAATTTAGAGTCATAAAATGTTGGATGTATTCTGATGTTAGAAAAATGAAGGTATTTTAGACAAAATACCCTACTATAAATCAGTATCTCAAGCAATTTTCATGAAGGCAAATTGAGAATTCTGAGGGTGCAGAAATATATAAGAAGAGGTAGATTGAAATGTGCTATGACCTTTCATCAATTTATTTCAGTTTGAAATTCTTAATTCATGAACCTTGCTATTGAGCAGAAAACCTCTCTCTACCCCCTTGTGCTGGGTCAAGGTATTTGTCTCATTTGCATTTAAGTGTTTCTATCCATTTAAATACTCTTACCCATGTACTCTTTAAAATGAGTGAACTCAAAATGGTATTTTATTATAGTTCCTTTCTCCTAGTTTTAAAAACCATTATATCTGTTTCTGATAAATTTATCAGCAAGCACTTTATCTTGAAAATGTAATTTTTTTCACATGGCCTTTGTGGTATTAGTTACTTCAGGACTTTCGGGGTTGCAGAGTCACAATTTATTTTCTTGGAAAATCACTATCATCCAATCCAGAATAACTAAGATTTAAAGTTCAAAAGAGCAAAACATGGTAGAAAAACTTGACAGGAATTTTTATAATTTTTGAAAAATGTAATGAAAATAATAATCAGTTGAAAAATGCTTAGGATTTCATTTGAACTGCCTGTAATTACTGACTGAAGATTATGTTTTCATTTTTCTGATCAATAAGAGACACAGTTGTCTTTAAATTCACTTATGGGATGTGGAGAGATAGTTCAGTTGGTAGAAGTCCTGCTCAGCATGCACTAAACTTTGGGCTTCACGCCCCCATAACTTCATAGATATGATGGGGTAGTCCCATTACCAGAGCAATAAAAGTGGAGGCAGGTGGATCAGAAGTTAGAGACAATGCCTTGCTACATAGTGAATTCCAGCTAGGTTTGCTGAGACTTGAGAGAGGGTGTGTGTGTGGTGATATAGTGTATATTTAATTAAGTTTGTCTGGAATATAAGAGGACAGAATTGCCCACACTTAAGCCATAAAGGCCATGGAGTGGTGAATCATGCCTTTAATCCCATCATTTGGGAGACAAAGATCAGACCTGGTTCTCTGTGAGTTCAAGGTCTAACAATCAGGCAATGGTAGTGCAAGCCTTTAGTCCCAGCACTTGGGAGGCAGAGGCAGGAGGATCTCTGAGAGGCTAGCCTAGTCTACAAAGCAAGTTCCAGGGCAGCAGAATTGCTACAAAGAAAAATCCTATCTTAGGGGGAAAAAAGGCTGGAAAAGATGGCTCAGTTCTCTGATATTCCAGAATATTTTATTAAATATATAATATACCACCACATAGTGGGGTAAAACAAGAAGGAGGTTAAAAAAGAAGAGGAGGAGAAGAAAAAAAAAAGCAGCATACATGATTAGAATCATCCATGCAAACTGTTAAAATAATGTGTTCTGAAAATCAAAATTTACTCATCTATTTAAATAATGATACTAAGGTGAATCTATTTAATATCAGCAATTTCATAGGTGAGAAAGACAAAAGAGCACAAATATTAAAGTGATCTGGAAAAAGTTAATGCTATGTAGGGTTTTTTCTTGGAATTTTAACATTCCTACTTGGATGAAAAAATATTTGTTGTGAAATATTACTTTAACTATGTAAAGGTGTGTTACACTTGTTTAGGTTTAATTTGATAAGCTATGTAAAGATGTGTTATATTTTTTTTAACCTCACTTGACTAAGGGGCCTGATTGATCTAATAAAAAACTGAGAGGCCAATAGATGAGCAGAGGAGTTACAGGTGGGGATGGCAGGGAGCGAGAATAATTAGAAGGAGAGACAGAAACACACACAGGGAGAGAGAGAGAGAGAGAGAGAGAGAGAGAGAGAGAGAGAGAGAGAGAGAGAGAGAGAGAAACATCTCAAGGGGCCAGCCAGTAAAACATGGAGTAGAACATACAGAATAAAGAAAGCCCTGAGGCAAAACCTAGATGAAGAGAAATGTGTTGTTACTCTAAGTCATAAGAGCTAGTGGGACAAGGATGAACTAAGTCTGAGCATTCACAAATATTAAAGAGTCTTTGTGGCATGAGTTGGGAGCTGGTTGGTGGCCAAAAGAAAGTATACTGCAAAGATTTATAAGTCTCAAGAAGATGATAAAACCTAAATACTTCAGGAAGCTGAGTAAGTCATGAGATTCACAAAGTCCCTCTCCAAGTTCCAGAAGCAGTAACCTAGCTCTCTGTAGAGGAGTATCCTACTTAAGCTTCAGGTGTATAGTTTATAGGGATGCTCACTCATACTCCTCAATATATAAGTGATCCCAAAAATTTATTGGTTTATCAAGCTAAGATTGGATGGTGTCCTGTTTACAAACTATTCCTTTTGCTTTCTCTGGTGTGAATAGATGATTCTTTACATCTCTCCAGAAAAGCCACACAACAGTAGGTGACACAAGTTAAAATAACCCTGAAAAGGCAGGATTTAGTGACTTATTAAAAATAAATACAGTAATTGACACAATTAAAAATAGCATTGAATAATAAGAAAATGCTTTAATTGCAATATAAGAGGCCATGTGATTCCGTAGATCTGGCTTAAGATCAGGCAGCAGAGGAAGCTAGAAAAAGCAATGTCTTCTCCATAGAGAAGGAGTAATCTCAATGCAGAGGTGCAGAACTATGGTCAGGAGGGAGAGACACATCTACAGTCCTTGACAATGGAGAGAGCAGGCAGCAACATAGAATGAGGAATCCTTATCAGAACATCCCTTTATCATTGAACATGAAGCTTAAAAGACTTGATTGAACAAGTAGTGTGTGTGTGTGTGTGTGTGTGTGTGTGTGTGTGTGTTCTCCAACTCAAAATTAAAGGTTTTCTCCTGCCAATGTCCGAATTGAGATAATCAAGTCTCAAAGAGATGGAAGGACATGTCCACAGCCACACAAATCTTTACTAGAAGATCCAGGACTAATATCTGTTTTTTTTTTTTTAATTCCTTTCCACAATGATGCTGTTTCTTTGAACCATAAGCCATGTGAGCACTTCTCAGAAGCACAAAAAGTAACCATCTTCTCTATTTGAGAACACTTTCTCTACTTTTACCAGTGAGATGCAAATCTCCAACATGGCCAGGCTTAACCAAGGCTCTTGCTATAGTCATGAATGCTTTTCCTCTTAACACCTCTAGGCTATGCTCCCCTCTACCTCCCACCCCACCCCCACCCCTGCCACCAGTCTCCCTTGTAGGTTGACTTTGGGTGTGTTCCCTTTGACATATCACAGCATTCTGTTGGGGTTATGATCAGGTAAAGAGTTGATAAAGAGAGACTCAGTCCTTCACAGGTATGAAAACTTTTACTTTACACATCTTTGCAGGCCTTGCTTTCCTGAATTGTGATATTAGGCTCTAATTCAGAATTTTAATTCTTTATAATTTGTTTTTATTTCTGATGGATAAAATAAAACAACAGTGTACAAGGTATCTGACTGCTTGTGGGATGCTGAACCAATGAGAAGTGTGTGTGTATGTGTGTGTGTGTGTGTGTGTGTGTGTGTGTGTGTGTTTGTATGTGTGTGTGCATACCTGTGTGGAGGTTACAAAACAACTTGAGGAAGCCTCTACCATATGCATTCCAGAGACAGATCTGGTCATGAGAGTAGGAAGAAAGCCCTTTTCCTGCTGAGCATACACCGAGTCTTAGTATTTTATATTTGTTATTGGTGCCCTGTGTTCCCTAATACCTCCTACCAATGATGAAAAACAATTTCAGCCTTTAATGTGCTTGCAACATTTTGTATAGAATCACTCATACAAATGTGCCATTCATTCTAATATTTGCTTTTTTTTCTAATAGAGATTTTAATGTGCATGTAGAACTTGTTGCTTCTGAAAGCATATGGAGAAAACTAACTCCATTGACAAGAAAGTCAATTTAAACTTAAATTAACATACTTATTTTTTATGTGATGTTTTGTTATTTGATGATAATTTCTGATATCCTAAAACCTCTGACTGATAAACCTGCGATTGTGAACGTTCAATCCCAATATATGTTGGAGTGTGCCTAAGACTTGAAGTCAGAAGCCATGAGCCTATCTCTGACCCTGAGGAATTAAAAGAGGCCACCTTTCCAGGTTTTATTGCAGAAGCTTTTAGTGGGTGTTTTCTCACTTTTCTTGCAACACTCTTAAAATCTATATACATTGCTGTGAAGCATTTCTTTGATTAAAATATGTAAAGTATGTACAAAAATACTTAAAAAGATTATTCAGAGAAATAAAAAAGCACTTTGGAAAGTCATCCAGGCATCTTCAACTTCACACAGTTTCTACAGGAACTTAGAGATAAGCTTTATTACATGCTCTCCAAAAGCAAGAACTAGGAGGTTTGTATTTTTACCTCAAGGATCATGCATTGCCAGCTTTCAATTGTTGACCATGCATGCACCAAGCCGGGGTGTGGCAGAAGTCCACCCTGACCACACATCTCTTCTAGATCCCTGGTACATGTGCTACCATTTCAGTGTTCATCATCAGTCTGTGAGCTTCTTTTATGTTCCTTTTCTTCTGTTTCTGTCTCCCTACAGCCAATGATCATAGGCCCCATGGCCCACCACTAACACTCACTGCCATTCAGGTCACCCAACTCCAGGATCTCAAGCTATCATTGAGATTATTCTACTTACCAATCAGCTGCTATTCCTTCTTACAAAAACGTCTCACTTTTAAACCCAACCTACATTAAAATCTCAGAGACATTTTCTCTCTCTTTCTTTCTGAACAGGAACCTAGATTTATAGGATATTCAAAATATCACTATGAAATTATAAGAATAAATTCATATTGGTCATTAAGAGATTAGTTACATGCTCCTAAAACTGCTGTCATATGGTTTAAAGAAAATCAAAAAGACTTCCTCATCAATTTCCTATTAAATATAGTTTTAATATTATTCCAAAGCATATTAATTTTATAATATTATATAATTTTTATATTATTAGCTTTCTATCTTTAATCAAGTAAATGCCAAGTCTCTTGGTCTATTATAGATATATTCTAAAATCTGGTCCTAAACATGTTTCTTTCTGTGCAGCTGTTTGTCAAATTACAATCTTCTAGTCCAGTTCAAAGTCAATCTTTCTTCAAACATACATCTGCTGTTAGAATAAGCATTCAGAACCTGCACAATTACACTCTCATAGTTTTCATATGTTTCTAGTTAGTTGTGTTCTTTTTAGAGGCTTTTTTACTTGAAGTTTAATTTCTCTTAAGTGCTATATGCTTTACTGTCATCTGGAAAGCAATGATGTAAATTTAAAACAAATAGATGGCCAGCCTTTTCTGAAAGAAAAAGAAGATTTCTGTTTCCTCTGAGGAGAAATATACAAGGATAGAATCATTTTTCTAAGTTGTAAATGAAAAATTAATACTAGACAGCAAGCTACACTTGAATATCTCTTTTTAAAAATCTGTGCAAGTTCCTTTACTTATATCCTTAGAGGAAAATATTATTGAATTAAAAGGTAACTCAGTTTCAGAAAATGTTCTTATGTACTTAACATTTTTTCAGTTAAAAATTATATTTTACAGTTTCAATTCCAATGATCACTCTTCTGCTTAGCTCTTGAAATTTTTCTTTCCTTATGAGCCATGCACAGGATAATGTCTACTGTCTTGATCAGCAGAACTCAAAAGATTTTTGTTTGTTTGTTTCAAATAAATATGTATTCCCATCCATCAGGGTGAAAAGAAGACTAAATACATATCAGGGATAAATAACTCCATTAGTCAGAAGAATAGAGTCATCAATCAGCACCTGAGGTCAAATATTTGACAGATGCCAATGAGCTCTTTCCAATATCATCTCTTAGAAATGAGGGCATTAGCAGACTCTGCCAAGGTTATCCCAAGGGGAAGGACCAAACTAATCAGGAGGAAGGGTACCAGCTGATGTTCTCAAGGTTGTCGAATAGAGTTGGAACCAAATGCACTCTATGATATTGCTAATTGACCCAAAGAAGAAAAACTATTGAACTGAGCATAAGTATTTAACATTTTCACAAAAAGTGACATTTAAAGGTCATTCAAAGATATCAGAGAATAGGATAGTATAAATATTGGCTATTACTATAAATCTTGATGGGATTCCCCTTGCCTTTTTAAAAGGCTTAAATGTAGCAGAATAAAATTGAACCAAGCTCTCCCTTGTATGTTTGGGGGGAAATGTGTGAAGAATATCTTAAATCCCTTTCCTAGTAAATGCTTATATTAAACAAAAGATGTTTAACAGAGTATGCCTGTATATATCCTTTTCTATATGATGCACATTCTGTTTAAAATATCTAATGATATTTTACTGCCCTTTGAATTCAGGCTTCTACTAATTCTAAAGACAAAATGAATCAATACCCTCTGCCTGTCTCTCTGCAATACATCTATCTACCTACCATCTATAAAATCATGTGTGTGTGTGTGTGTGTGTGTGTGTGTGTGTGTGTAACAATACACAGGTGTCTTTCCTGCAGACTCCTTTTGCCTTCTACAGATAATTATTCATATTTACCACTAATGGCAAATAATAAAAGAGATACAGTCTCCTAGCTAGAGCCCTCCCCCCAAAACCTGCTACCCTAGGAGCCCTACTTTTCATCAGTTATAAAGTCTTGTTTTTAGGATCAAAGAAACACATCCTACTGGGCACAATTTCAGATACCATGTTGATTTTAGAAAAGTGAGCCTTTACAATCTGACTACTATACTTTTAAAATACCAACCAGTGTTCCTAACTAGCAATGTATCATTGTCTGCCTGCCTAAAAGGGATAGAGCTCTGGAAATAAACAGCAGGCATCATTGAATGAACTCAGCAACCACATACAAATTACTAGAGACATGTACCGTCCTCAGAGTCAGAGAATTATGGAGGCAATATTGCATGATGGGATATGTAAGTATAGCCTTGGAGGACCATGTGTGGATAAAAACCAATTAAGTAAAGCACTTAGGAAAATTGCTTTCCACTGTCTGGATGAGAATTTATCACAAGACGTGGTTTTTAAGTGAAAACCTTTACATGTAAACCTGGACTAAGTGTTCTGTCCAAGGTGATATAGAAAGGCAAATGATAGAACTAAAATGAGAGTTCTTGAGTTGAGCCTTCCAATCTAATCCCCAGACACCTTGATTTCAGAAGTTCCTAATGTGAAGCAGAAGCATAAGATTAAAGAGGTCAGCTTTGGGATTGCAGCTGCCAACGGGCAGCAACAGAAGCAAAACTGACTGCTTCGTAAAGAGCAATACAGTTTCATCAATAAAGGCAGAGCAAGGGGAAGCAGGTTCAACCACACACTTCATGAAGAAAAGAGCATTTTCCATTAAAATAGCTCCTGAAAATGACTAGTAGTCTTTAAAGATCACATGACATATGGCCTCTTTAATCCCCACATCCTGGCTGAAGGAAGGAGCAGGCAATTTCATCCATTATGCCCTTGTCTATCTTTTAAAAACCCATTTCACTATGATTTTTCTTACTCAATTAAAGTTTTACAGAGCGTTTGCTAAACATCAAGTGTGGTGAAGGGGATAAGAAAATAGTTGAAGTGTATTGCTGCCTTTCTCTGGAAGCTCAACTTTGTTGCTCATGAATGTTTTAGTAATACTTCCACATACAAAGTCTAACTGTCCTATAAGAGATAAAGTTGAAGTCTCATGAGAACACAGTCGCTGGCAGGAATGTAGTGAGATTATTGAGGAAAGAGGAAGATGTGCTACGGTTATAGAGTGAACTGTTGAGTTAAATCAGTAGCTGGGGTATAGGCAGGTGGAATGGGAAAGCAAGACAGAGATGAGAGGGCTGGGCAAGTAGGGGACTTCTGGAGTACGAACTCTCACTTTCAGTACTGAACGGATATTCTGCCTGAGACATCTATTTTTTTCAAAGCAACCCAGGGCTTATTCCCTCATAGTTATTTCAAATTTAATCTCAAGGATTCTATTTCTTGACCTATAGATAATTCTAAGTAGTTCTTTTCCTGGTATGGTTGCTGTAAAATTAAAATAAGGTGTTCAGTGTAAAGACTTTAGTAAAAAATTATAAGTTGTGATTTTTAAATATAGTTATTTATTGCATACATAATACAAACTTTATAGTTTTTCATGGTGGGTATGGTTTTCTTATGACACATCACCAGCACTAGTCATTGAGGAAAACAAGGGTCAGGCCCCATCAATGACAGTGTGTCTGTGACTTTCACATGCTTAAATGCCACCCTTATTAGTTGAATTAGCTCACGGTTCTTTGAGAGGGAACGTTCAATTACCTAGCCATTGTAGAATAAAGATACATAAAACCCAGCTTCAGCTGGTAAGAACTACAGAGTACAGAACTCAGAACAAGCTCAGAGATGCATTTTGATCTGCAGAAAAATTTAGTGATGCAGCTAGAACACTTGAGGCAATAGGGCAGTATAAGAGCATGCTGTTCAAGAATAATTTCCTCTATATATTTCTGACTACCCACAAACCCATGAAGCTACACTTAATAAATGATTGGGTATTTATTAAAACACAATGATTTAAAAGTCTGTCTTATGATCAAGTGATAGGACAGCTGTGGCTTCAGATGGAAGATTAAAAATGAAGATGGGAATAAAACTTGCATCATTGGTTTATGAAAATACCTTCTTCCCTGGTACCAAGAAAAATAAAGCACAGAATATATTGAACAATATGAGAATAGAGTTCCAATTAAAATGATTGTGTTTGAATACTATTAATATTAGAGTTGGGAATAGCAAGGTAGGTCACAGGGCTAAGATCGTTCCTGACTCCAGTCTATTCTTAACACCCATATAATGGAAAGATTGACTTAACCACTAGAAATTGTCTTGTACATGTAATGTGACACACACACACACACACACACACACACACACACTACAAATAAATACATTATTAGAAAATACATTTTAAAAAACTTTTGCTCTCAGATTTACTGTAAAATAGAATTTTATACTACTGTGAGTGGAATGTTTGAAAAATGACTTAGAGAGAGAGATTGCTCACATGCATGTGTGTGTGTGTGGAGTTGGTAAAGCTAGGCTTTGCAGAATGTATGTATCTAAATATAACCCATACTTGTCACTTGAGGATCCATGGTAGAGTTTGAAAAGTAATTAAGACTGAATCACCAATTCAAAAGTGGCAGATGTCCGTCTTTTCTTGGGAAGTGAGAGGAAGTGGGGAAATTAATTTCTTACTATACCAATTCCTTTATAAAGACAAGCCCCTGACCAAAATAGGATTTTTCCCCAAAAAACTTCTCTGTTTATAGTCATGGTAATAAAGATTCACTTTAAACACAGAGAATGATGCTATTTCTGCAGGGATTTATTATATCTAAATTGTTCTGAAAATTTCAGTTTCATTAGAGAGTAAATGAAATTTTGTACCCTCTATGGTCAGTAGCATGGCACTTCACATACTCTACAAAAGAGCAGTGATGAAATATTCTATATATCTATATAAATATAGATATAACTTGCACCTAATATTGAAAAAAAGTAATTATGTGCATTATGTTAAATAAATTATTATCCCAATTCTATAAACAAATATAATGAAGTGCAGAGCCCAATACATAGAGAAAATTTGTCTTAGATGTCAATACAGCAGAGAAGATAGAGCAAGCACCTTGTCATACACACTGCAGCTGACATCTGTACTCTAATATTTACTATTCTCTTTTCACTAGTTACAACTTCAAGAGTTTTTCTTGTAACATAAAATAAAGATAGTATTACCCTGTTCACAGAGTTTGTAGAAAGGAACAATTAATTATTGATGTATTTGTCATAGGGCAATGTTCTGGTGAATGATAGTCATTATTCATATAGCCATAGATCATGACTATAGTAGAGTTGCAAGGTAAGTCAAGGTCTCCTGTCTGTTTCTATTGTTTGTTAATGTTTTCTCCAGTAGTGTTAATACATTTCATGGAAGGTAACACACACTTCTGTTCATCTACTATTTTGTTCAATAATTAAACTAATGGTGATGGGCTCCTCCAACCGGATGTGAGCTCAGAAAATCTCTTAAGCATGTAGCCTTCACGGGCTATGACAACAGACCCATATGGTGGAGCAAAGCATTTTCTCTCTCTCTCTCTATGTCCAATGACAAATAAGGTGAATATGGGAGCATGTGGTGAGGCTGCACAGACCACATCAAGTTCATTTCATTTGTGAAATCAACTGAGAGAAATTGCTGTGTGTTTGCCAGGCCCTTACTGATGGCAGCACGAGCACCTGTCACCACAAGGTCAATGGTGACCCTCTGAACCATGTCAGTGCCCTGCAAAGCGATAGATAAGCAACTAGCTGGCTCCAATGTGCTTTCATTGACAATATGACAGCTTTCTGTGTGCTTTGAAGGTGAAATCATGGCAGTGCAGGTGGTACTCCAACCAATGGATGCTATTAAACCTGCTTTCATCTGAATGAATGGATATTGCCTAAGTGCCATGTGTAGTCTGTGTCCTATAAACGTAGTCAGGTGCAAATTGTGAGGCTTGTATCTTCCATCTTTTTCTTTTCAACATGATCAACCTCTCAGTATGCTTAATTCAAACTCTCTGCCTCTTATCCCTTCAATTCTAAGAGCAGCTATCAATTGAGGCAGAAGATTAAAAGACTTCCATATTTCCATAATCTTTAAACAATTTTATTGAAATCTACATCAGTAACTTCCTCAAAATGCCACTCCAATGAGAGTGTACTAAGCCATCTATAAAATGTCTGCAATGTGTTTTATATGTTGATCTATATAAAGAACACCAAATGCAAATAAGCAAATACCCTAATGTCACAGCATACTGAATGAAAACAGATACTAATCTAGATAAATAAAAAGTATATTGGTAAGCACTACTGTAAAGGAGAAAGGATAATTATGAGTGTGAAACTGTGCAAGAAGATGTGCAATTTTAAGTTAGCATACTTAGAATTTTTGAGTAAAATTTTGGATCTAAGGAGCAATCAAGCAGATATGTGAAGATAAATGTTTTAAGAAACGCAATGAAGAGTGTCAATGTTCATTGGGTCATTGTGCCTGATTAAGATCATGGAGATGGTGACTGGATTATGGAAACAAAATATCAGGTAAAGGTGAAGTAGGTGGCCTAGAGTCCACATGCACGTTTTGGTCTCTATGTGTGAACAGACACGTATATATACTTACTATTTAGCCTGAGTGCTGAGAATGTTTTCCATATTTTTATGTGATTAGGAAAAATGCAAAAAGAGATATGATAAGGAAAGATATACATTTATGCTAAGGAAATTACATGAAACTAAAATTTATGCATATTTCTATCTTATAGGGCAAAACAATGCTATCCCTATTACTTGTGGTTGTTTTCCAGAATACCATAGCTGTTTTTATCAGAAACAACGATTGTGTGGTATCCAAAGTGTGAAATATTTATCCTCTGAACTTTTTCTCATAGTTTGTTGGTCTCAATTCTAGATTATAAAGGGCAGAAATAGGTTCTGTTTTTATCAGAAGGCATTGCAACAAAGAAAGGAAGAAATGATGGATTTCTGTAATAGGTGGCCAGTAGGAAGGGTTATGAGAATTAATTTAGTACTGCCTGTATTTAGAAATTTAAGGGAAGACTATCTGTTAATACTTTGAAAATACTTTTCACACAATGGGATCAGGAAGATTTTTCACCATGGCCTTGGCTCTGATATCAACTATCCAGACAGCAAGAGCATTTATTCAAGTACTTCACATTTCTTTATTTTACTCAATGTACAACAAATTTGCCATTAAATTTCTATTTTGCCACAGTTACCAGTCTCATGAACTTTTTGCATTTCCACAAGAGGATGATTTTCTTTGCTCACCAATCTTTCTCCATCATCAAGTATTATCCTTTTCTTTTAAACTCTTATTTTTCATATCAAAAATAAAACCTAGAGAATGTAAAATTAAGTATAAAAGTTAAAGGGATCTTTCAGGATGTCTGCAGGTCTTGATTGATACTGAATCAGAAGGAGTTGCTTCTTAGATATATGGCCACTAAGCAATGCTTACAATTTACATATAAATAAGATACACTGGAAATAGGCTTCTTAAGTAGTGCCTTAGATTTTCTTCTGTTTGGAAGAGATACCAACACCATGGCAATTCTTATAAAGGAAAACATTTCATTAGAGCTGGCTTACAGTTTCAGAGGTTTATTTCATTATCTTCAAGACGGTATGCAGGCAGACATGGTGCTGGAGAAGAAGCTGAAGATTCTATATCAATATAGCTACCACTCAGTATCGATAAAAAACCTAGTTCTCAGATCTATGAAAATACCAAAGTTCTTGAATATTTAAGTGTCATATAAGAAATGGTATCAAATTTAAATATAAACTACATACCAACATACTTTTTTCCATTAGCTTGAAATAATCTCTAGATTATTTGTAATAATTAAAAATGAGAAGCCTATGTAAATAGCTGTTACAATGTATTTTCCAGGGAATACTGATAAAGGGATCATCTCCAAATATCCATTACTTTTCAAATGGATGTGGTACCATGGATACAGAAGACCAACTGCATTGTCTTACTGGAATGCTACACTAAATAATTGACACTGATTTCTCTTCAAAGAGAAGGAAGACCGAAGTTTATTAAAACAGCTTCAGGCATTTTACAGACCTTTATTCTAAAAATTATGTGGCTTAACTTATAATATTTCCTAGGAACTGGAAAAAAAACCCTCTAAAATATGTAGTTTTCATTAAGGCTCTGACAACTTTGTTTCTTTATTCTACAGTTTTCTAACACTCAGTTTCAACTTTAAAAAATTCAATAAAAGGCATATTTAGCTACCTTTAAGGTTCTTTTTGCTCTTAGCATTTTTGTGTGTGTGTGTGTGTTTGCCAGTACTCTTGGGGTCCACTAATATTCAAGAAGTTTAGAAGAGAGGGTCTGACAAGAAACTGTGCCCTCTGTAGAAAAATCCAAGAAGCATTTTAAAGCATTTTAAGCAGCCTATGTCCTTCTTAACCTTGCTTCTAGTCCCATCCCTACAAGGCAGGCTCTTTGCATAGAAGAGGTCTTTCTGCCAAGTCTTGTGTTGTTCTTTGGAATCAGAGGTCAGTCTACTCTGCTTCTAATTTTGCAAACAGCAGAACTGGCTAAAGGCTGGAATGAATGCCAATTACTACACTTGCAGCTAGAAGCCAATTATGTTTCTCTTAAAATAATGTGTGTTTTGTAGTTTGAACGAAAAACACTATCAAGTACTGGAAGCTGGTAAAAGATGGAGCAGGAAGTGACTGAAAGGGGCAATAAGGTGAGAGAAAGGTCAAGACCCTATGTCCATTGGGAGTAATGGTCACAGAGGAAATACAGACTAGTTTACCTAGACACAATCTAGATATAATGGGCTCAGAAATATATCCTTGGCTCTAACTCCATCTTTGGAAACAGGATTTACCTGTCAGTCAATAATTCTTATGCCTCAAACTTTATTATATTATTTTTTATATACACTCTGCTAAGAATAATGCAATAAAAATAGCAAAGCAAATTGTGATAAACGATTAGATAGAATTGAGTTCTACCTATTCTAAACTCTGAATCCCAGAGACATTTAAATATACTCTCAGGTTTCCAAATATCTCATATATTAATAGGGATGATTACATTTACTTTTTTTGAGAATTAAGGGTTTTACTGATAAAGTAGATAATTCATCTAGTACAACGTAGACAATTGACAAGTAGCATTCTTCATTGTTTTATGAGTGATTTTGTTTAATGTGGATTTTCAACTAGTTTCTGCTTTTAATATTTTCTACAGCTCTCCAAATTCCTATGTGTTCCCCTGATAATGAATATATTTCTAACCAAATCACAGAAGATCCCAAGATCCTTGAGGATGCTTTGGCTTCTTTTGGGTCATTTTGAGATGTAAGTTTTTCAGACATACCTTTGTGACTATTATCTGTGTTCTTCATCAGCATTTACTGCAACTAGTCTTGTAGGTTATCATGAACACTGGTTCATTTAGTCTTTTGAAATTTAAGTGTAAAATCACACCTCATCATTTCACAGTGAGGTAAAATTTGGCAGGGATGTGTATGCATGTACAAAGACATTGCAGGTATGATAAAAGTGTATATATGGGTTAGGAGGAATTTATGACCTTAGACTATATGTTCTCTGTAAATAAGAAGATTTAAAACTGTATCTAGTAAGATATGCAATATGAGTGCATCTTCATCTTAAGCCCCATTAAGAACAGGCAGAGGCTGTTGCCAGGTAGAAGTAAACTTCTTAATTTGTTCCTTTTTTCAATCCTGAGACCAATGACAATATAGAAAAGCAATAGAATAGATAAAGCCTACCTGGTTGGAATTCATTTTCATAAGCACAGCACTCATACCTAGAATATAAAATCTCCAATAGATTTTGAGAATGTAAATCTACTTATACTGTGCTATAAGATCTGCCAAGGAAAGAAGAAGGGACTGCATACATGCTCCAGCACCTCCAGAAAAATCCATGCTTTTCTAAATAAGCCAGAAGAGGTACTACCCTTAGGCAATGCCTTACACATCAATAATTACTCTAAGAGAAAGGTCATTTCAAAACTTTTTTTCATCTATGCAAATACCATGAAAATCCAAGTGTCATATTTGCATTAGTCAAAGGCTTCCACACTAACAGCATATTTCAAAGTTATGATGTCACTGCCATTAATCAGGCTGTATGGTGTCAGGCTTTAGCGTCCTATATTAATCACAAATGTCTGCAGACACGTGTATTTGAAAAGGCAACATTTAGATGTATAAGCACGATTTACTTTCTTAAGTAACATGATTGAGGATGCATTGCCATATCCCCCCTGCTTCAAAATTCCTCACCATTATACTCTTAGAGAATGCTTGGCTTCTATAAGATAACAGCAAAACAGCTATTATGAAATAGAATGCTGTTATAGAGATCCTAAGGACAGCATCGATGAATATATGCTTCTCCTTTAAGAGTTTAGATCTCATATACAAGGAGCTCATCCTTGATGCCTTTAAAGCAGGCTTCAAGAGGAGAAGAGACTTCATAGGGAGATGAGAAGGCTAGCACTCCAAAGGTCTCCAGCCTTGAACAGGACCTGGGAGAATGTCCAATCATATATGTTCCCTTCAGATGCTGCTTTCCACTTGATTCTGAAAGAAACAAATTTCTAAGGATGAATTTGCTAGTGGGTTCTGATGCTATCACTGCATTGGCCACATGACAGAACAGATAAAATGGGGGTATTTTAAATGCAGCAGCAGCAGCAAAGAAAATATATATATTTTTTAAAAAAGGATGATATAAGAGACAGAAAAACAGGTAAAATAAGAAAGAAAGATACAAAAATATCCAGTCAATTAGAGGAATTATTATTAACTAAATGGAAAAAAGATTTAATGAAATAAGTTGTAGAGAAGGTAACATAATAAATATTAAGAAGAAATAAGAGAAAGGCCTTTAGAAGCTGGTCCGTGGGAATCAGATGAGTTTTAACCTCTCAGCATGAAGTAGCTTGCTCATTTGCTTTCCTCAAGAGATTTTCTCTTGGTATTATTGGTCAAATATTCCTGGAGAGTAATTATGTGCACAATTTGCATACAAGATTCTACTTCGTCACTTCAGACAAGTGAACAAATGCTAACTGAGGATCATCTTGTTATATTTCCTCCATTATTTTTTGTGATTAAAAGAGCCTTAATGTTTCAACTTCTTATATCTGACATTATTTTAAGACTTGTATTATAAGTTTAAAATAGACATGCATGCTCACTAGGGATATGAGCATCACATCATATATTTGGCATTTATTTCATTTATTTATTTTGACAATTTCATACATAAGTGCATTTATATCACTTCGACTTTCTCCTCTTCAAACTCCTCTTGTACATCCAAGTCCCTTTGTATCCATGACCCCTTATTTAATTATTGTTTTACACACACACATATATAATACATACATACATACACACATACACACACACAACCTGCTGAGTCCACTTAGTGTTGTTTCTGTGCATTATATTTTGTTGTATTCAAAGGGAAATGATCAGGTTCTATAGTTCTACTTCAAAGATACTTTAAAATACATATATCAGGATAAAAGAACATCTTTTCTCTGCAATCTCTATCATTAAGCTTCATGGTCTCTTTCAATCACCTCTTCATATCTCATACATCCTGGGAACGGCATGTGTGGTCTCCCTATGGAGACTGGTTAGTAGGAGGCAATTACTATAACAGGATGACCAAAGTGTTATTTTTGCTCACAATCACCATTTATCTGCATCAATACATGGATACAGCTACAATGAAATAAACATGGTAAAATAGAGTAAGGGATGGTCTTGAGTCTACTATACTCAAACCACTGGGTTAAGCTACTAGAAACACAAAATAAATAATACTACAAACAACAAATTGTCTTAAGAAAATGGTGCCTGTGGAGACAGATGTGTTTATCCTGATTTAAATGGTATGCCTTGTTTACATTTATGGAATGAATATTTTGGTTAGTGCTTTCATCCAGCAGTTAGATTAACTTAAATGCGATGTAAAGAAAACTAAAAATAATGTCATTGTCTCTAGAGATGTGGATGAAAATTTTGTGATTATTTTCACCCCTACATATTACTCAAATTGCCCTAAATCTCTCCTAATCATAAATTTGAGAGGGGAAGAAAGGAAAGGAATGAAACTGAGAAGTGGATTTTCAACTGCATCAGTCACTGTAGATCTCTGAGATAAATGCAACATAGTGCTACCTTCAAGAACAAGTGCCATTGGGAGAAAGTGATGAACAAATCCCTAAGCAAGAAAGAGTGATGCTCTATCTGGATCTATACAGTATGCCATCCAATCCAAAAGCATCACTTCTGCTATTGAGGTGGAATAAACTTTATTTGGAATTTGGATGTAAAAATGAAAAAGCAAATTAGATATCACATATGATAATCAATTTCTAGATTCTAATGCTTAAAGTCTTGTTTATATCATGAAAACGATATTAAAAGGGACTGATGCCTATTGAACTTCCATGTCTTAAGCAAAATAGATAATTGTCAGAAAAATTGTACTTGAAATTTCAGTCAGCATTAAAGAAGTGTAGATGTATACTAATAAACAGAGTTCATTTTCACTGGATACTTATTTATTTATTTATGTAATTATTTGAGTATTAAGACACAGTTTATCTTTATAGTCCTAACTGTCCTGGAAACCTCTCTGTGGAACAGGCTGACCTTGAACTCAGAGCTTCCTGTCTCTCCCTCCTGAGTGCTGAGGCTAAAGATGTGTGCCACCACCACCCAGCTTGGGTATGCTTTTAAAATTTGAGACAAATTATATGTGATAATCTTCGAAGCCTATTGCTAAAATATGTTCAATATAAGCTTGCTGCACTTTCTATCCTATTAGCAGAAATGACGTCAACAGTACAGTACACTAATATCTAAGAAAATGGACAATACAATTGTATCACAGAAGGTTTTCTCAGTATTGGCTAGAATATATTATTATGTCTCCAAAAAGCAAAGTTTCATGTATCACTCATGGTCTGAATGAGTATAAGCATGGGATTTAAAAATAATCTGAAACCCTCTGAATCTTAATAAACAGGTTAAATTTTAACTTACTACAGTAGAATAAAATATAAATAGGCAGCTGTTCTTTCACTTTTTCTACCATTTTCATCATAGGGTTCTGGAAAAGACTGATTTTCCTCTAGTTAAATGAATATTGGGGTTTAAAGTGTACCTTTTCACTTCAGCACCAAGTGGGGAAAGAAAAATGATTTATAGTGGACTTTCAGCTCTTACCAAAAGAGAATAAGGTCTCTGCAGTCAACAAAGAATTAGCGTCAGTTTCTATCAATATCTCCCTCACACATGCACACATCATCCTCTAGAGAAATCCTTTTTAATTAGATGGAGCCCTAGTGGAATGGGCATCTCATAAGAGGACTGATCCTATAGGCTGGTCAGTTTGATTCCCAAATGCCTCAAAGGAACCATAGAACATCAGCCTTCTCAGTCTGGCGGCTTCTTTGTCCTTGATCTTTCTGCTTTGTCCTGTGTACATCATCTTCCCACAAGGACCTATCCTCTTAGAAGCAGGATGAGATCCATTTTCTCCAGCAACAGGGGAAAGTCTTAATTTGAATCAGTTCTGCTCTTCTGCATTTCCTAAGAGAGCTCTTTTCTTTGACTCCCCACCTTTCTTCTTGATCTGTGTCTTTTCTAAATCAACAAAAAAGCAACAAGAGCCAGACTCCTTTTGTAGTCTCAACCTCTGTCTGTGCACAGCCATGGAGGGAAAAGGGGGGGGGGGCTTTACCTTCTTCACTCTAACAGTAATACTTCTGTTTCCTTGTTCATTCCACTAGAGTGTAAACCATTATGACTAGCTTCATTTGTTTGTATTGAAAGGATGAATAAATAATAACATTATTTTATAGGTAGCTTTGCTTAAATAAAACCATTGGCATATTTAATCAAGTATGCACATAGATTTCAGTTACTTTATACATACAAAAGCATCAAAAAAAAAAAAAACCAAGTTGGACTTGACTTATCCCATAGAAAACTTCAACCAAGAGAAATGGATAAAAAACTATTTCCTGATTTCTTTCATAATAATGAATATGGTCATCATGCAATGGCAGAATTGAGTAGCCTCAAAGAGGGGTCAAAAGCATTATAGATTTATGATTATCCAGGAAAAGCCTTCTTTTAAAGTACAAAAGAAAGGCAGTATTAGAAAATGAAGAGATAGAAGGGTTTTATTTTGACATCTAAAAGTGACTTTAGGAACAGTTCAATGTTGTGTTTTAGCTGTGGATATAGATGAGCAAAAGTAAAAATAAAATGGACCTTCCATTTATGACTACTGACAGAGAATTAGAGCAGAGGCATAAAAGAGAAGAGAAAAAAAGCAACTAATAAATGGCAGAATTGGAAAGGTTTTAGTGTAGAGCCAATCCCAGATTATTAGAAAAAGTATATTAGATAAAAACACTATTTCTCAGTGTTCCACTCCAAGTAATTCAAGGAAACTTTAGCCTTCCAGGGCTGGCTATGAAAATAGAGCAATCACTCTGACCAGACAAAGCAAGGCATTACTTGGTACACTCACTATGGTTTTGAAAGGTGTATCTAAAGCAAGAATTTTTAAATTAATCCAATTTCTCATTGATTTTCCCCTAAAATGAAACATACAACATGTAAAAAACAGTCTCAATTTTCGTAAAAAGTAAACTTAATGATTGCACTATTTATTCCAACACTGAACATTTGTTAATGGGACAGCTGCCTCTATAGACTTGAGTGCCTCTTGGTCTCTTCTGCCAGGAGCTAATCTGACCTCCAGCTAAATCCACCCCATTGAATGAAGCCTTCTGCTTCCAGCTAAGATAAAGCAGCTGGTAAGAGACTCACCCTTCACTGTGAACTACAAAAACTGGATAAAATACAAAAAGTGTAAGAATGGATCACAGACAATGAAGGCAGCCAGAATTTAATGATCCAAGAAACTGAAGAGGAAAACACATTGAGGTGAATCCAACTTTTTCCACTGCCTTTCCCCTGAAAGCTTCTGCCGACTTGTAAGCTGCACGGCCTTGAGAGCCCAAGCTGAAGACAGAGGCTCAAAACTTTTGACAGGCTTATGAGAGTGGGAAATGGAAACTGAAGTTCAAAATCAGCAAGCCAGTCAGGCATGAGAGGGTTGAGAGGGCAGAAACTACCATGATGTGAAACTCTCCACACATGCCACATTTTCCCTCAAGACATTTAAAGATATTTAGGCAAGAAGTCAAGAGGCAGAGGCATCTCCTCCACTCCCAATTATGGAAATGTGATACCAATTAGACATTTTCATAATCTATAGGCGTTCAGAATGGCTAAATTGGCATTCAGGGTCATCCAGTAAGGAATGGGTGGTAAATATACTAGCTAACATTTTGTAGGGAATTCTGAAAATCTGCCGGCCATGAACTAGAACAAACAAACAGCCATAAATGCAGGCTTTCATGAAAAATTAAGTTCTTTGTGCACTTTAATTACTTATGTATTATAGATTTCTCCTGTCATTCAATTAACCTAAATATATTATAACACATTCTATGAATATATTAGTTTTCTTATTGCTGTGGAAGGATGCCTGGTATAGACATCAAATATAAGCATTCATTTTAGCTCATGATTCAGGTGATCATCTTTGTGGGAAAGATAGGTTTGTGGCAGTAGCTCATGACTGTAACAGTGTGGACACATGGAAATGGGACAATGATGTCTGGTTACATCATGGCAATGCAAGAAAGTAGACAGTTCAAGCTGAATCCAGAATTAAATTATATTTTCAAATCACATTCCTACAGCCCTATATATGTCAATTAGGCTCCATGTCCAAAATTTCCCCAACATCTCAAAACACAACTGCCAACTGTGAAGCAAGTATTGGAACACATCAATACTTGGAGTTCATTTCAAATCCAATACTTCACTTCAGTACTGCATCCTATAGGCTAATTGCTATGTCATTATAAAATGCATTCAGTTCCAATTCAAAGTGGCCCATACCCTTAATATTTTTAACAATGTTCAGAATTCCAAAGAGTTTTGAACTTATAAGCTATTGATAATGAGGTACTATAAAATTTAAGAAAGAAGAAAACATACTTACATACTTTTAGCATATAATGGTCATATCCACATTAATATCACAAAATATCCACATTAATATCACAAAATGTAGGAAAAGGGGCACAGTACAGCAAGATTGTATCAAAGACGTATCATAATGCTACAGAACAAACACTATACACTATAGCTATATGTCTAGGTTCTGGTTTTATCACAAAGCTTCTCCTAAGCTAGGGTGGCCCCAGTCCTCTTCTTCTGTTACATGTATCATGTTCGTCTTCTCTCTTGGGGTCAGTTCTAGTTATACTAATAACTACCTTGAAGGATGTCTTATGTTATTGGCATTTAAAACATCTCAGATCTCCATTGCTATTTATACTTGACCCTCTGAGATTCATACACAGTCTACATAAGAGCTTTCTACAAAGAATTCTACCTTGCTACATATTGTCTAGCCTCAGAGACTTCTTTCTGGAATCTTTCAGGGAGGGCGCTGTGGCTCAGTCTTATATCTTGCCTGCCTATGAAACCAGTGGAATCGACATAGATTACACCAAGATCTGCAGCTGTCACATTGTATTCTCTGAAAATGAAACATTCTGTTTTGCAAGGAAGTCCCATAAGCAGGAAGGTAAACAATTCAAAATAATTCAAGGAAGTCCCTGAAATGCATCAAACTCAATAGACCCCCTCCATGTCAGCGTAAGTAATAAAAAGCTGAGAACTACTTCAAGGATTTAAGCTGCAAAGAAGACTTTAAGACCAGGTAAGCTGCCTGGAGCATGCAGAAAACAGCCAAGCTGCCTGGAAGAGGTTTAGATCAGAGTCCCTTAGAAGGAGCATCTTTCAACATGTTGGGCTTCCTGTGGCCTGAGCAGTATGTTCCATGTTTTTCAGCTTTTATGAGCTGTCATCCTTGTTGTGGTGGGCCTTGGTAATGCCATTTCTGCTCCTGTAAGCATCTTATCACCTACATTCTTGTGTGGGTCATTTGTTCACTAAGTTCGCCTTCAGTGGTATCATGCTTTTATCTGTTATGGGATCCCCTATTTTGGAGGAGTACATATGCGTGTTGTGTCTTCCCAGGAAAAGGTTTTGTCATTCAATAGCTACTATCCCAAGATATAGTCTGAACTACTTATATCTTCACTGTGTGCCTTCATTGATGGATCTAGGAAATTACTTCCCCCAGTGGCCCTGCTGGAGCAGGATGCTCTGGAGGCTTTACCTTCATAGAAACTCTCTTGATGGGTACTCATCTTTTAATTTAATGTGCATTTTTGCACTCCAGAAACTCTGATGGGCAAAGTCCTACTGTAGAGTCCTCATTCCCATGACTCTAGTGCACCCTTTAAAACTTCTCCTTAGTTGTGCAAACATTTTTTAGCAATGGCCATCTGTCTTCAAGCATCTTATTTCTGACTTTGAATTCACTCCCAACGCTTGGCTTACCAACTGCACATCATTCTCTTCTTTTACTCTAGTTTTTCATCTCTCAGTGTAGTGGTGAGTATGAGTAGTAGGCATGCCACAACCTAATTTTTGCTGTGTCTTTTTTTTTCACTAAAGAACTTAGGATATTATGAATAAAACCACTCTCCAGTTTTCAGAACATAAGCAGAATATAAACATTATTTGCCAAAATACAACAGAAATCCAAATTCCCAGTGAAGTCCTTGTTCCTCTTTGAAAATTAGTGAGTGTGGTCCTTACTCTACATATCTAATCAACATTCTGGCCACCCATGTACTCCCACCATAATCAACCAATATTTTCTTATGGCACCATGACAGCTGAAGCTCAAATACCAGATCCAAAGATGTATGACACGTGTCCAGTTTTAAAACAACTCAAGTACTTACAACCAATTTTCTGTATAGTAATATAATTAGTTAATATTGTTTCTGCGTTTATAGTTAGTTTTCTAATTATTATTACAGAATATATAATATAAACAACTTAATAGAAGGAGTATTTTATCTCTTAGCTTACATTTCAGGTATGGTACATTATGGAGAAGGCATGAAGGCAGGGTACTGAGGGTACCTCATGATGCCAAGAGAAGGCAAATAGAATGTCTTGTTATGTTGTGACAAAAGAAAACAGTTAGGAGACATAGAATCAGTGTAGATGATAGCTGTCTTGTCTTGTCTTGCAATATAGCATAGGTCTGCTAGAAAAGACAGTATATCAAAAACATGTCACAGCCTCTTAAATTAGTTCTAACAGCTGGGCACTAAGTGTCCAGGTAAGTGGGCTTGTGGCAGAACACAAAACATCCTGTAATAAGTCTTATATGAAAAAGTAATTATATTTCTGATGTAAAAAGTCTAGTATTTTTCTCCTTCCCTTTATTTGACTTAGTGTGCATATAGTCTGATGTAGTATTGGACTATCATTTTTCATTGTCTTGTTTTCTTAAAATAAGTGTCCTGTAGAGCATGAGGAATGAAGCTAGGACATTACATTCCATGCTTAAATTCTTGCTTTGAGATATATTCAAGCTTCGTTAGTATAGTTAAAAGGATTCCTATATCTAAGTGTTGATTAACCACCCATTACTTTTGAGTTGCTTTGAGCTATATTAGAAAACTTACAGCAAATACAAAAGTCTACCTCTTTTCCTAATATTCTCTTTACCCAGTGTATGTCATCCTGTTCTTATTGGTTAAATAATATGAATGCTTGAGACATCACTTTATGTAGTATGCTCCAGTGGCCTATTCTGAACCTTTAGGCTGAAGATTATTGCTATTTTTCATCCCTGGTCTCATTACATACTGCCTTGAAATCTGTTTGCTTTTCTGTTTTCATTGCACTAGAACACAGTTTTCTTTAGTTCAATGATACTAGATCCAGTAACTATGTTAGCTCTGAGTAGGTCAGATATCCTTGGATGTTAACATAAAAGCAATATATGGCATATAATATTGTAGGAAGACTAAGTAAGTGTCATTGTATTAAGGGTGTTCAAGGGAATCCAGTGTGAAGAATATGGTCTAAAAGCTAACAAGACAGTCAAAGACAGCCCCTGCTCACACTGTTAGGTGTCTCACAAGAAGACCAAGCTACACAACTTTCAGATATATGTTGATATCCATGGGAGGCCTACCTTTATCTGAATAGAAAAGGAGAATAAATGGATGGAAATAAAGGCAGCAGTGGAAAAGGGGGAGGGACTGGAAGGAAGGGATGAAGTGGAAACTGAGGTCTAGATACAGCTTGTAATAGATTAGAAATTTCTGTTCACTGGATATCATCACTTTGAAGTATGTGACAGTGTTTTGAAATTCCCCTAATTTTCCCTGTTCTAGAATGAAAATTTACACAATTTATTCCATCAAACCTTATTTTCTAGATGAAATTGATAATTTACAAGATCAAATAATAAGTTTGAGGGTTTGGCAAACATCTTGTGTTGCCAAATCATAACTAATGCAGCCATAATTTTGCTGTCAAGGAAAAACTGGCACAAAAGCCATCTTTCTTCTAATGGCAAGATTCTTGTACTTGTCATCCATTCATTCATTGATTACTTTCTTTTTATCTCTGGACTAGACGAGACATTGTGTGTCCAGAGGTTCTGCAACTCCCTGTAAATACAGGTGCTGAGTATGAAGGACCTGTTGAGCCAAAGAATCAAAGACAACCTAAACAACACACTGAGACATCTGCTTCAAATACTTTTAAAATAAATAAGAAATGAGAACTTAAATGTTTATCTGCCCTTTAGCTATTGATCTTATTCACACAGGGCTATCTGCATTGGATTCTAATTTTAGTCTAATTATTTGGATTTAATTACAAACTTGTTTCAAGATGTGAATTTCCACATGACTCACAATCTGCCATGCATGGTGTCATCCCTTCTGTGAAACAGCTGTTTTACTGCAGAACACACATTTGATTCTTCTCTTGCCACAGTAGTATATGATTTAATTTTCTGAAAATCAGTACTACTTCCTGACTGTGAAGAAGTGGACACTTTATGAATAACAGGAAAGTGCTTATTTTCCAAATCAATATGTTCTTTTTTTATTAAAATTAATCTATTCAAGAAAATACATTGACTATTTGATGAAAAAATATAAAAAAGACGAGGTTATGACAACAATGTAAGAAGAAAGCAGGGATATAATTCTAGAGTGCTTTCTTATAAATACTGTGATATCCAAAGTATTTTTATTAACAATTACATTTCCTAGCTCTCTCTTCCCCAATTTGAAAAATAACTACTTCGATTCAGAATATAAATTAATACACTAGAAGTCAGAATATAAATTAAGCCACTAAAAGTGAATAAATACAGTTTGAATGAACTCTATCACAAATCTCTAAATGGACCCTTACATTCTATGGTCCAGATATGAAAAAGATTTATTTGCTTAGTAGATTGTGAAGATAGGAGATTATAATCATGAACCACCATGTCTAGTGAATTATGTATGCTTTAGAGATCAAATCAAAGGCTTTGTGCATATTTCACAAGAAGTTTACCAACTGAGTTAGATCCTAGCCTTTAACATTTGTTGATTAGGCATATATTTGAGCCAGCTATGCCTTAGATATTAAGAATATGAATCTGAACAGCATTTAGCTTTTCCTTTCTATACATACAGTTAGAAAACTAAGTGAATAACAACAAAATATTTAATACTTTGTTTGTAATTGCAGTGTTTTGGATGTGGAAAACAATATAACCTGCCTAAAAGCTCTCTGGAATCTTTTTGGAGACAGTTCAGCAGAAAGAACAAAAAGAGAACATTTAAATTATCTTGGGCGAAATAGTGACATTAATTAAGCTTAGTGATAATGATTAGAATAACATAAAATTTCTAGAAAAGCAGCTTCTCTGACAGGTATTGATTTAGGAAATCACTTTTTCTCATCAATGCTCAAAAATAGCCTGGAATTTTGGCCCCCAAAGGGAGAACTAAGTTCTCATAATAGAAAATTCTTTCTTCTGAGGAATGCTAAATATGGGATATTATGTGAGGGAAAATTCTATCATATCAGCTAACACAAATATTCAATAATTATGGCCTTAAAGGAAGTCTAACCATTCTAATTATCCAGATGTTGTTACTTTGGTTCAAAAAGTAAAAAGAAAAGCCTCAATGTCACTGACATGTGTAATGGGATGTAATTCGTCTAGAGAGGAATAACAGGGTCTGTCTCACTGTACAAACTTTGTCCATGCAATGAAATGTTAGCTAACAGAAGCTGTTCTCCTCTGCTGTTCAGAACTGAGAAATGGGTGGAGGGACAGATCTCACCTTCACATGAGTTAGCACTATTAAGACATGAATGACCTGGACTTTGGCCCTCTGTTCAGGCTGGAATTTAAGTTGATGTACATTAGTTCTCCTTAATGGATAGGGTTATCCAATTTGTCACGCTATCCCTCAGCCACAGATTCTGTCTCTCAGCTCAAAAAAGGGCAAAACTCAGAGCTCTCTACTTAATAAAGTTGACAATGTATCTTCTGATAATGGGGGGGGGGTTGTTCCAATCTCTCCTGTCAAATATAATTGCAAACAACTCAAATTCAGTATGAAAAAGAAGATGGTCAAAACTTAAGTCAACCAATCATTTTTTCTGAATTAAATAGGCTTGATGATGGAGAATAATAACTTTGATTATTGAAAGCCCTGATGTAACTTTAAAATACAACTCTCAAAGGCTGTCCATGTCTCAACACTTAGAATAAGGTTCATTGGCTCAGCTCTGTTCCCTTTCCAGAGTCATAAAGACCAAATACATTTTATTGCAATAAGATAAGTCCCAAAATCCATACTCTTGTTAATTAACTGTCTCTCATTTATGCAAAGATTTCCATTTCACCATTTATCCAAAGATTCCCATCCTTTTTGACTTCAGTTCCCACCAGAAACTCAGCTCTTCAGCTCTATACTAACAAAATTCTTCCCTTCAGTTCTCAAGTTTTCTCCTACTCAGACACCACTATTTTATTACTTTATTTCTCATTCTCAAAATGCTTCCTTCACCTTCTTATTATATGTGAAACCTATTCTTCAAGCACAGCATTTCTTCTGTAACCTCAAGTAGTGATTATGTTCTTCTGTATATCCCATTAGCTCAGGCAGAATTCAGGGCTGGTGTCCTCCTTGCTTCCCCTTGTGGCTTCCAGTCTCTTAACCACTCATTCCTCTAACCAAGGCTGCTCCTATATGAGGAACCCCATCTTGATAAAGCAGCCTTGCTTCACCTCCCTCTCTTTGTCACTTCCTTAACCACAAAGATACTATCCACCATAGCCATTGCCATTAATAATAATTTATCAAAGTCACAGATAAATTATACAGCTTGATTCTTATCTTCATGTCATCATCTTCCTCCATGACCGCCCACCAATTAAAGTTATCATCAAAGGCATGTTCTAGATCCTGTTCCCATAGAAGTTCAATGGGTTAGGGTTAGGGTTCTGATAACTGGCTATACTTATAACCCCCCCCCCCCACACACACACACAAACACACACACTTGATTAATACTGGGACACTTACTACAGCATTTCTTTTATTTCCAAATAACACATGTATTAGCATCTATCTGACCACCTAAAAAAATGCTCTCAAGCTCTGCTATAGTGACCAGGCAAAAATTTACCTATAAGAATACTACCATGAAGGTGTAAAGTGCCTAAACATTGGTGTCCAAGTCACACTACTAATCGATCATTCTACATTGTATATATGTATGCAATTATTTAGAAAGGAAAGTAAAGAGAAAAGACAGTCTTAAGATATCAATGTACATATTTATATTAATTAACTATTCAAGTTATTTCAGTAAAGGTGAATTGTTAAGCAAATGGCTAGAAATATACACACACACAAACAAACACATACACATACACATACACACACATGATTATACACACTCAAATATACACATACACACAATATTCACACACTCATATACTCATATACACATACATACACTCACATACACATACATCCATACAGATAAACATACACAATCACACACATACATACATACTCATTGGAAGGCTAGAATACAACCTATGGTAATATCATATTTTGACAATTTTATACTTAAAACAATATAGGTATTTACTATAATAGGTGTAGATAGATTTTATATAATTATGTCGATTTATAATTGTATATATGATATAATAAATTAATTTCAATTCTATTAAATATGTAAATTACATTATGAATATATAATATTATAATTAAATAATTATCATAAATGTCCATATGTAAAATAATAAATATGTAGTTTCAGATGGAATTCTTTTTTGGGGGTGGTACTTTCTTTTTTAATTGATTTCACACTTTATTATTTATTTTGAAATTGTATTATTTTTTCAAAATAAAGTATATTTTTTGCTGTATTTTATTTTTATTTTTGTGGTTTAGATCACTTTGTTCACCCATCATCTTTCAATGAAAAAAGAATGTTTTTGCTTAAAGTCCACTAATGAGTTTTGTGAGTCCTCATTTAGGAGGATGTTCTCCAAATCCATCCATTTGCCTGCAAATTTTATAATATCATTTTTTTCTTATTGCTGAGTAGTACATTGTGTAGATGCACCACAGTTTTTTTTATAATAAAGCATGCTAAAATTTTTTAATTACATGATTCAAAACAATTAATCACATTTTCCCTATTATATACAGTAAACACTTTCTTTTTTTTCTCTTTTTTTTTCCTTTTTTTATTATGAATAAAGAAGTCACATTTTCTATCCTTGTATATCCTTATTCAAGGTCCCTTCCCCCTCCAACCACATCAGGTCATTCTCTCTTCTCCACATCTCCCCATCCCCGCCATGGGCAGGCAGTCCCAAAGTCCCAATATTTCTTAGTTCAGCCTCAACTCCTGGCAAATCCAGTTTTCTGACCCCAACCTCAAGAATGAGTCAGGTGTTCCTCTAGGGGGAGTGGGATCAAAGGTGTCAGTACAAGGTGTTTCCAATCCCAAGCTGTTCAGTGGTTGTGGTTTGCAGTTTGGACATGCTTTGCTTTTTTTTTTCTTTTTATGGTTCATTTACATTTTATAAATATGTGATATATGTATATATATATATATATATATATATATACACACACACACACAAAGTTTCTACATTTGTTTCACTCTTAAGGTCTTAGAAGAAAATCACTCCAAATTAATTACTATGTACTCAACAGGCATATCAAGTTTCACTGTTAACATTTGATCTATAAAACGGATTACATCACTAAATATTAACCATATTATAACCATAAATTGCAGACAAAGGAAAGTAGAAAGACAGACTAAAAAAGAAACATGAAGTTTTCATTTTATTTCTTGGGTCATTGGTAAGAAGAGGGTAGTGGAAACATTTCTTCTTCTACTGAATTTGTGAGTGAAGTTTGCTGCTCAAAGATAAGAACCCTTTCAAATATTTCTTTGACTATTTCTTGTTCTTTAATGCTTTATTTTTTATATCTCACAACCAAAGAATGGCAAGGAACTATCACTCCCTAATTTGGGTAGCTCTTTGGGCTGTCTACTTTCTTTCCCACTCTGATTTTAATGCTTCTATGATTGGCCATTTCTGGCAGACAGCATGTTGCAAGATTTTTCACATCATAGCTCTATTAAATCAATCCTATTTGAACTCTCCTTTCTTACCACTTCACTGAAAATAACCTCCTGAGGATTGGAGGGTCTGAAAGGGCAAAAAGCTTTAGCTATTACTTTGAAGAAAACTTTGTATACAAAGGAAACAACAGAAAGAGCAACTTGTATTCACATATCATGCTTACATGTCCATTTAGGGCTATTTTCAGAGGTTATCTGTCATAATGACTGGATAGGAATCCAACTGTAATGGAAAATAAACTGAAATATACTTGCTAAAGAAACAACAAAGAAGATAAAACTAATGGTTAGTGAAAATAAAGATACAAATACAGAAATGTATGGAAGGCACTAACTAAGATTCAAAGCAAATGCAAAAGTTGAATTTTTATCACAGAATATATATTCTCTAACCCAAGAATTAATTCTTTCTGCCTTTACCCACTCCCTAACATCATATTATATCTAAAAATAGAAGAATTTTAAATGCTAAGAAATTTAAATAACTGGAAGCAGGGTCCTAGAATTTTCTACCCGAGTTATATATCCAATTAATCCACGAGTGCCCTGATTTAAATGAATGAAATTTCTACTCAAAAGTGAAGATGCTACACATATAATTTGACCATAATAATGAGGATGCTATTCAAGCATGATATCTTATAGTCTATAAAGCTTGTCCATGGATACATCATCTCAAATAGCCACAAACATCAAATTAATGTTACTAATGTGTCTGCCAAGAGAAGCCTATACAAAATATGAAAAGTTCTTGTTCAGTTTTCTAAGTGGTAAGGGGTGATCTGAGATTCTAAGGATTTAAGATAAATTAGATAAATTGACTTCTTTAATGATGAGCTTATGTTTCTAATTCTTTCTAATCCCATGCGTTTCTCCATCATATGTTTCTTTATCATACATCATTCTCTTCATCTGCTTCTCCATTCTGAAATAATAGTCCTTAGAGATTTCATTGAATATAGCTCTCTCACTAACCTGAGTGTCTCTAAATAAATCTTCACCATGGATATCCTAATACATGCCATCTTCACAACTCCATGACAAACACAATCCCTTTGTAATCCTAGTTTTCTAGATTAGGAGTATAAAGACAGAAGGGGATGTGCCAAGGATGCATAGGCTACAGGTCTCCTACAATCATTGTTAATCATTTTACTCAATTTGCGTTTTTTTCAGCATGAGTCACAAGGACCACACACTACCCATATCCAGTCCTTAAAACAACAATCTAGTTTAAAAAGAAAGAATGCTAAATGAATTTAATATATGGAAAAAAAGAATGATTTCATGATGAGTATTAACATTTTTCTGAAGTTTCTGAGCATGAAAACTGAAAACGTTAAATGGTGCTGTGATTTGTTTTGAAAACATGTCACTATTGAGTCAGGTTCTCATTTTCTATAAATTATACTTTAAATATTGCTCTGCAGATAAAATTTAGAAAACTAGAGACTGAGAGAAGTCTTAGCAATTAAGAGTGCTATCTGCTATTCCAGAGGACTCAAGTTCAGCTCCTAGTAATCAGACTGAGTGGATCACAATCATTTCTAACTCTAATTCCAGGGGATCTGATATAATTTTCAGTCTCTTATGGTTTTGCATAGCGAAGATTTCTACAAGATGAAGTATTAGTACAAATACTCTGGCATGCATTGAGAAAGGGTCCCCAGGGCCCCATGCCTCACTGAGGTACTGTGGAGTTAGTTGGTAGCTTTTAGGGGAGAGAACTAGTTTTCTTTAGAAGTGAAGAGTAGTGTGTTTCCCACTCTCCAGTAGATAACTGAATGCTATGCACATATTGGTAGCACTAATTGGATTCAAGGAAATAGGAAATAAATAAAAAGTTATAAAAGAGCATGATATTGAGAGAGAGATGTATTGGGAACTCCTGGAGGGAGTTGGAGTGGGTAGAGAGGCATGAATATGAGCAAGATACATTGTATACATGTATAAAATTTTCAAAGAATGAATAATATAGAACTTTAAAAAATATAATTAACTTAGTCATGAATTTTGTCTAACAAAATATATTCAAAATATCATCATTTCAGCATAAATTTAAAAATTTTAGTAAAATATTTTCATAATGAGTCTTTAAAATATGACATATGGTTTACATTTAAAGTGCATCACAGTTTGGAAGTGATATTTAAAGCACGCTTGTATTTCATAAAATTCACAGATGAAAAAGTAAATCCATATACTAGTATATAAATTGTTCCAAGTCTTCATTTAAAAGTTTTCCAATAACTGAATCAAATATAAGCTTAAAAAATTTAAGTTAATTAAAATTGAATACAATTAAAAATTAAATTCATAAATCTTTGTTGCATTTCAATTATTCAGTAGCCACATGTGGCTAGTGGCTAAGGCACTAAGCAGTGCAGCTGGAGAGAAGCAGAGGGTGCTGATGTTGAGAGAGTTACTGAGAAAGAACTTGAAGAATTCTGCTCATTTAATAATACTGTGAGGAATAGTATGAAACATAGTATCCTGGGGCTCTTGGAATTGTTTGTTTTAGTTTCCTGAGGCTGCTCTAAGTAATTGCAACAAACCTTCTGGATGAAACCAGGAGCTTATTCCCTCACAGTCTCTGGATTCTCTCAGAAGAAACTGTTTTGAGATTCTTTGAATATTAGATCATTCTACATTGGGCAATGGCAGCTGCCTTACCTCTGATAATATTCTAAACCACCCAAATTTGCCAACAGATGTTCTGGAAAGAAAGGCATAAACATTATTTCTCCTGGTATTTTGAACTTTTAAGAAGGAGTGATACTTCCTCTGCCACTGTATTCCCCTTGCCTTCTTCTTGGTCTGAGCTGCCTCTGACCTCCATCTTATAACAGGCTACTCCAATTTGTTCTGAAACCATGCCTCTCTGGATGGATCCAAGGCCATTATTTCATTTCAGGACTCAGACTTCTTTTTCAATCTAGTAGCACTCAGGTTTCAAGGATATCTTTGTGTGTATGGTCAGTGTTAAACTTACTAAAATTTATGAAAGGCTGTTGTTTATAGCTCTATAACATGAAGGTTGAGAGTCAGGCAGTGTGGTCACCTTCTCTATGAACAACAAATGCATTTGAATGCAAACAATTCCAATTTCTGTAGCATTTTTATTTATACCATCAAGAGCAATTGCAAACTGAACAGATCCAGAACTGGAATAAAGTTTATTATTGAGAACAATCAAACAAATATGAGTCAATCAACCAATTTCAAATAACACAATCTGTCTCTCTCTGTCTGTCTGTCTGTCTGTCTCTCTCTCTCTTTCTCTCTCTCTCTCTCTCTCACACACACACACACACACACACACACACATACAAACACACACACACAGGAGAAGGGGTGCAATAGGGGGGAAGTCATCCCTTTATTTCTATAACATTTGCTGGCAAAGTTTAGTGGTTTAAAATATAGTCCTATCAGAGGTGAGACAGCTGCCATTGCCCAGTGTAGAATGGTCTAGTATGCAAAGTGTTTCAAAATGAAAATTACAAACTACAGAAATGAGCATTCATGGGGAAACACAGATGCTCTTAAAAAGATGAGCAAATGGTTTATCCACATAATTGCACAATTTCCAGAACTCCAGAAATATAAGCTATGATGGTCTGCATATATGTTATCATTGTAATTTAAAAGAAACTGACTGGAAAGGAAGAGAAACATTTGGGTATTTTTAAGATTGGTGAAATTTAAATGTAAACAGGCGGGTGGCAAAAAAAATGGAAGAATGTCCTACATGGTACCATCAATACTGCTGAAATTGATTAATAACACGCAGGGTTGACTTGGATAGTCAACCTATGTACATGCATGACAGTTCTTGATTTATTATCACAATGCTATAGTTAAGAAATATCAGTCACCAAAATTCCAGCACATTAGTGGATTTACTCTTAAAAAGGAGTAGGAAAATAAGCATCATTTAGTACTATATAAAAATTGAATATTCAGTAAGATTTCATATAATCTCCTTGGGATTTGACAAGGGAAAATGTGCTCAGAAGAAAAGCGCATTTTGGTTTCCATTTCTTGCATCCACCTTCACCCTTGCAGGGTGGCACATATGACTGTTAATGTTTAACAAGGATTTCCTGGCTATCTAGTTCATTCTCAGCTGGGTCATCATTTCTCTAAAATCAAAGAAATCTTGTTCAAATTGTTACAGGAAGCAGCACATCGGCACATTTTTTTTCCTAGCTTTTCTGAAGATTCTTGCTCAATGTTGTAATAGAATCTCCTTATTGAAAGTGAACAAAAAGCTCTATTTTTTTAAAAAAAAAACAAACAAGCAAATACATAAAAAACAATGTTGCTTCAAGTCAAGGTAGCAAATATCTAACTGTAACAAGAATAGACTAAAAGATCTGAGTCTATAAAAAATCATTTCTGCATAATGGCACAGTTATTAAAACAAATCAGCCTCTGATGGGTGCTGTGAATAGTATCCAGTTGCTGGTGAAAATAATTTCATCCTTAAAGAAAGGTTTTCATTTTCCTTTCTTGTCTCCCTCTTCCCACCTCCATCCCTATTGCTACATACTCTTTGAGGACTTGAGAACGCATACAATAAGCCTACAAACAAGTGTTGATAATTGGGCTATTAGGGGCTTCGTGGATAATCTGGATAATTCTCTGCATTATCATAGAATGTCTCTGCAGTATGTAAGGGAGCTGGGAAGAAGGCGCGTTCTTCCACAGATTTTGAGATGGTTTCTAGTCTGAAAAGCGGCCAAGCACCACCGCTGCAATTGGCCCTAATTACTTCTGTTGTTGGCATCTCTAGAGAGAAGTCAGAACTGAATCATCCAGGAAGATGTTAACTCTCTCTCATTAAGAGTTTGGCCTCTGTGGGTCAAGGCTTATGTGCCTGTAGGAAAGGTCCCCATAGCAGAACCCCTTGTCATACTTCCTGTCTTGTGGTAATGAAGATGCTACTGAAGCTCTTTCAATTTAGCATTCCAGTTGAAATAAACAGAATTGATCAAAAGGACGAATAACAAAGAGGAAAGGGGTACTGTCATTAGCAAACAAGGGGCAGCATTTTTGCTACAAACAGAGAAATCTCTGGCCACTGGAACTCAGGATTCTGGAAGCTTTCCACTAACTTGAAAGATGTGCGATTCTGTTCCTTCTGTGGCTTTGGAAGGTGCTGTTAGGATTCTGTTCTAGCCTCTGAAGGCTGTCCTGCCCTGAGTTCTGACTTCAAGCACCATTTTAGAAGAATTCCCGAACCGAAACCAGATTCTCTCTTGTTTTCTTCCCTTCTAGGAGTTCTCTCTCTCTCTCTCTCTCTCTCTCTCTCTCTCTCTCTCTCTCTCTCTCTCTCTCTCTGCCATGTTGTTACTGCCTGCCCAGCCACTGCCTCTCACTGCACTTCTAGTGTCCATGGGGCTTAAGGCCTCTTTATTCAGAGACATCTGCCAGCTATACCAGCTAACTGTCTTTTCATATCACATCAGATCAAACGATCACAATAAGTGCAAAAGTTTTTTCCCCATTCTGTCAAAACTTCCTTTTTAATAGGAAAAAGATAAGTGATGTGGATGTTCTTTCTTTATGCTCTAGATATCTGTTGATACCATTGATTAATAAATAAGCTGCTTTGACCTATGGCAAGACAGAATATAGCCAAGCAGAAAATTTATGAGAGATACAGGGAGAAGAAAGGCAGGGCCCAGGAGAGGAGATGTTGCTAGCCACCAGGGAAACAAAATATAATAAAACACTGATAAAGCCACAAGATGTGGCATACATACATTAATAGATGGGTTAATTTAAGATAAAAGACCTAGTTAGTAATAAACTAGTAATAAACCTGAGCCATAGGCCAAACAGTTTGTAATTAATATAAGCTTCTGTATGTTTATTTTAGACCAAGCAGCTGTGGGACACAGAAAAACTACTGGCTACAAAAAGCCCTGAGCTTCAGCATTACATGATCCTCAAGAGGGTTACCACAAATCTGCTTTACATCTCTTCTCTTCAGCTTAGTCTGATATTAAATGCTATATTAATTAACCATGCAATAATTCAAATAGAGTTTAGTCAGGATGATTGTTCTTGCCTAGTAATACACATTTAAAGTTTTTTGGCTTGATGGCTCATTTCTTTTTATTGTTGAATAATATCTCATCATATTTCTGTACTAAAGTTTGTTTGCTTATTTATTTTTTGAAACATATAATAGTATCAGTTTTCAAAGATAGTGAATAAGACTGCTATAAACACTTATATGAAAGTTTTGTACAGACATAAGTATTTTGATCTATTACATAAACTAAATGAACAACTATGGTAAATCCTTTCAAAAAGATTACATTTACCCTTTGGGTTATTTTGATCAGAAAAGTGAAAAAGAGAAATAATGGTCTATACTCTGCCCTATTACAAAAGCATGTGGACACATACGCTGTGTTTTCTAATGTGACCTGAGTAGCTAGACATGAAAAAAGTAATGAAGAAGGGCCATATTCAAAACGGAAGCTATCATCTACCCACTCACTGCTAGTCTTTAGGAAGACAAAGACAAATGATACCACAGGTTCCACAAGGTTTGGAAATGGTCTCTTCATGCCATTCTCAAGGTATTCTGATTTATTACCTGTTCTCACATTGGTTGTGACAACCTATGAATTATACATAACTTTATGTGTAACAATACAAAAATGGAAGGAATCACAAAGCATGTTTCGAGCAATTTTGAAGAACATTGTGTACCATCTCAAATTTGGTAATTTACCTCTGCACCTATATTTTTGCTTTTCTAGGTCACAAGTAGCAAACTACATAAAAAAGGGAACCTTCTGGGTATAGGGATAGAAAGGAAAAGAGAAGAGTCATGAGATGATGTAATGGGGTTGAAAGACTCTAACATGCATATATGCATAGGTAAAAAGGCACAGCAAAATGACCTGAGATGATAATGTAAATGCTTCTTCTCAAGTCAAGGTATGTACTGTAGATTCTCTAATGTAGTTCTTTAAATGTGCCTGTTGGGTCTCTGGACAATATATCTTCTTTGGTTATCAAATAAAACGTATCTTTTAAAAAAAAATTACCTTGGATCAAATTAGCTTTAGACCTAATTCATTTTGTCAGTAGTTCCATAAAAAGAAAATATTAGATGCAATTTTTAAGAAATTCATAGATAGTATCTATAGAAGTATCACAATGTTCCAGAAAATGAAAAATTGTGCCTACTAGTCACAGGAGAAAGTTGGGAGAGTAAAATTCTTCTGGAAATTGAAGGATGATGGATAAATTGAATGCAGGTAAGGTTGAACCCCAACTGATGCAAGAAGCAGCAGAAAGACCATTGGGATAAAAATCAACAGGCCAGGCAAACCTCCATGCACTGTGAGTAGCTGGTATATAAATAACTTTGGAATCATATGATTAGCCTGTAGAAACCTCAAATATAGACAATCAGTGCCTTGTCATTTATGGTTTTCTCCTTAGGAACCCCAAATACTAAATCAAGCTGATCCAAAACTAATAGTTCCATGTCTCACAGTGATAAAAGACTTCTCTAAGGGTGATCCAAGGCTCCTGCTTTAACCATAGTGAAAGTGACTGTGCTTGTTATAAACAAGGCATTCCAGAAGGAGCTAACCCAATACTGGCTAAAATGAGGAAAGTTCACAGATGAAAATTCTGTCTGCAAATCCCTAAAAACAATGAGATTCAGAAATCTGATTACTCTGAGTGAAAACAACTCCTCATTCCTGTTGGATTAAACAAATAAAGATATATCTCACTATCACAACTTTTCAGGCGTCATTCAATTCAGGCTCTGCAGTCCTGAGCCTTCAGTGTTCAACAGCATTGTTCTTTGCAAATTGCATACTTGTCTGATCCTAATTCTGAGAACCTAGATTTTATTTTAATCCATAGTAGAAGCTCTAATTTGCTTTTCACACTCATTAGCTCTTCACCTTTGTGAAACCCCAGTACCTTGCATTTACTTGAATGACTCTGCTGAAAATCAGCCCATTCGTCAGTTCAGGAGGATGCTCTGACCCTTCATTGACTAGGTATTTCTCCCCGTTTATAAAATATTCTGCCTTATAATTTGGACATTCCAAATAGTATTGAACACAGAAATGTTATGCTGAAGGGTGTTCAGAAAACAAAGCAATAACCATAACAGGAAGCAGCCAAAAAGATTAAAAGATGGGAGAAAAATCTCAGGTTCTGAAGCAAAATCCACAGCAATTGTCCCATTGCCTATGTATTTCTATCATGCTGGGTATTGTGCTAAATGCAAGAAGGCTATGGAAAGGATATATTTGAAATATACCAGGGAATCAGTCTTTTCTACTGCAATTTACACAGGTATTGAAAAGCTGTCATAAAAATTTATATTCTATTATTTATTATCCAAGATCACCACTGAGAAGCTCAAAATATTTTTAAGGAAGTAGATATGTTCTTTCCTAAGTATCTCATATAAGAAAGAGTTAATCAGCAAAGCAGAACTTTTAAGTGATTAGTGTAATGACTTAACTAATTACAATATCAAAATTATAATCTTAACATTAAAATGATGGGATATAAGGCATTCATTGAAATGTGGGATGCTTTGTCTATGACAGGTGGGACAGATAGTCCCATTGCAAGAAAAATATACTATGACCTGCTTCTCTGTGGAGGTTATGTGTTCCTTTTAATTTATTTTTTGGAGTGTGATAGCATCTCTTTAGATGGGAGATATGATGAAATCACAGGAGAGTCTGTTCCCTGTGACTTCAAGGTTAATAAGAGGAAAGCTTAGCAAAGACAGGTCCAAAGACGAAGAAAAAAAAAACAAAAAACCTTTAAAGCTGCAGATCGAATGGTGGAGTGATATCTATGTGACATTTCACCACTGATATTCCTGATTAATTATCAACAATTCAAAAGAATATCAGTGCAGAGAATAGGTGACTTGACAGCTACAAGGGACATATCATCATTAAATCTTTGTGATATTGCTTCTCTTCAGTTTCCTCAGTTGGAAAAGTGATGTCTCAATTGTCTAAATCATAAAAAATATTAAATGATCAATGTCAAAGTGATTTTTTTTCTTCTGAAATGTATAAACAAGGTTTATTGAAAAGCTATGAGTCACATGACAAAGACCTACGGACACAAAGGTGTGACAGTGACCAGAGAAGGAGCCACCTCTTTGGGAGCTGGGCTTGTTTGTTTGTTTGTTTGTTTGTTTTTAACTGTCTTTTTTTTTAAATTAAACTTTTATTTCAGATTACGTTCAAAACCTAGAATTGTGAAAGTATGCCATAAAATATGAGTTGATGCATGATAACAGCCACATACTATAGAAACATCAGCAATTCTGTTGACTCACATTCATATGTGAGACTAAAAAATGAATGAATAACATGACACATGTAGAAAAGTAATATATGTGTAACCTTCCTGTCTCCACTCAGAAGGGTTCATCCTTATTATTGTCAAAGTGATTTTAAAACATTCTATTTGTTACAATAGAAGCACTTATCATCTCAGCAGTAACATGTGTTCACAAAAATGTGTTCCAAAATTGATTAGCTATTTATTCCAAAATTATTTGAAATAACACAAAATTAAGAAGTGTTTCTGTGTTAATCAGTAAAGATGATATTAGATAAAATATGGTACATTCATGCCAAAATTTATTATAGTATTGGAAAAATCAGACTATTGAATTTTAATACTCAAGAAGTATGTAAGATGTGAGAAGTTCTCCAGAATACATTTACTTCACTCTAAAATCACCATATACAAAATCAGAGTTAAACCTTTTTTATCTCAAGTTGAGGGGTGAGGAATGGTGAGGAAAATAGTTACTCAGCTGTTCAACATTACAGAGCCAGTTAATGCTTTTATAGTCTGTGGAGGCATCCATGCTCTTTCCCCACACTTGACTTTCTCCAACTTTAAAAAATTTAAGATATGATAATTTGACACAAAAAATTAAATTGAATAATATTAAGAAGCTACATTAGAAAATAATAGAAACATAGCACACACAATTATATCAGAATGTTATCCATGTATATTTTAAAATATAGCCATGTACTTGTTATACACACATACATATATATATATATATATATATAGAGAGAGAGAGAGAGAGTGATATGCAGAGTATATGCATCTATATTGAATTTATACACAAAATGATATATTGACATATGAGGAAACATGCAATAAAGTAAATACAATATGAGAAAATTTAATTATCTCCAACATTCTATTTTTTAAATCAGGAACATCGGAACCACTCTTTCATATAACAAAGCATTAAATAAAACAAGTTAATGTGTGCTGGACTTCTTTTCTCATGAACAAGCAATCACAACTTATTTTTATAATTACTTTATAATTACAAAGTACTACAAGACTCATCCTCTTTCCTTCAGGCCTTTTCTCTCATCACTGGACCTTGATATACAAGTCAGAAACTGCTTTTCTAACAGACATTGAATTTTTTTTTTTTAAACTGGGCTTCTATTCACTGTCTGCTGTTCATCAGGACTGTTCTCTCTTTTAGCACTTACTGACACTTTGAAGAAAACTGTCCCTGGTTCAAGGTCCTTCTTAAATGTCATCTCAGCAGAAAAGCTTTCTCAGAGGTTCAGTTCATGGTTTTCTTTTTTCAAACTCCCAATGCCTTTTGGTCAGATTTGTAACTGAGATCCTGTCTTATATATTTGCAGATGTTTCTGCAATGCTCAGTGTTGTAGCATTATGTTATTTATGCATGTTTAGCTGTTTATTTTCACATTGGTATGCTACTTACTACACTAATCAGGCTCCTCTTTATTTCTTCTTACAACAACTACCTACATAAGTAATTTTTGTGAATTCAAAACATGTAAAGCAATTAAACATTATTTCTAGTTTATGTCCACTGTGCTAGACTCAACACTCGACAAATTGTCTGATATAAATGACTTTAAGGAAGGATTATTTGCTACATATATACATTCACACATTTGTATAGTCGATTCCATAAAGGCTTGGTTATATGTGCTGAGTAGAACATTGTGCCAATAGCTAGTGGCAGACAAGGTCCCGTGCTTCATGTTGGCTATAGAGCAGATGGTAAAGTCAGTACTGATATCATGTACAACTTTCAAAGCTGTGGTCAAATACATCACTTCCTTTAACTAGACCCTACCTTCTTAAATTTTCAGAACTTTCCAAAATAGTGCCACAAGCTGAAAACAAATGTTCCACCCTATGAACCCAAGGGACACATTTTGCATTTAAACCTTAATGCCTCCAAATACGCTTTATCCTTATGAAATGAAGTGTTTCATAACTAACTCTAATTCAATGATTTCTCACTCACAATATATAGAGTCTAATTGTAAAAACAAGACACCTGTTTTCTTTGGATCACATTCTAAGCCTGGAACCTGCTTTCGTTTTTATTCTTAAACCCTAGTACAGGTTAAATCCTGGGGCATATGTATAAATGGGAAGGGGAAGAGAACTAGAACTTTTGAACACACATTTCTCTGTGTATCTCTTTCTTATTTAGATGCAGAAGGGGCGTTATGTGTCTCTTTTTCATGTAAGCATTGTCCTGTTTATGATGGTTATGTTGGTTGCCAAGAGAATATGGTACAGAGAGTGCCCCAAAATTGATATCTGCATCGAATACTTATTTTTATCCTTTATCAGTCACTGAATTCTCAAATGTGAGAAAAATAGATCTAATCCATATTAGGCAACCCTTGGCTCCTTTAGTTCCTGCTAACTGAGAGTTTAGATAGAGCATCCCTCACCAGGATTTCAGGTACTATGCCTGAAATTAATTTTCACTACTTCTCAGTGTCCTTAAGATAGCTAATGAATTTATAAATAATTGCTAGACTATATTCATAGATGTTTGTTTCTAAGAAAACAAAAGTCATAATCTGGATGGTTTATAGAGCAAGAATATATTTTTTACTATTTTGAAGGAAGGAAAGTCTGCTATTAAGGTCATAATAGTTTTGAAATGATGAGGTTCCAATTCTGTCTCATAGAGAGTTTTCTACTCACCATATTCCTCACAAAATCAGAATGAGGAGACCTCATATCTAAGAGAATTATTCCATGATGATTGTACCTAGTCTTAGCTTCCTAATGCTTCCCCTCCTCTGAGCAGGGGTTTGGTGACATAAAATCTGGTACAGGACACACAAATATTCACTCTATAGTGAAGACACAACAAATGTCAGAAATGCTGTACTACTTTTAGGTTACAGTATTGTAACCCCTGACTCAGTACCCTTCAGAGGGTTGTCAAATGACAACCAATGTAGAATAAATGAATCTGTGTTCCCTAAAGGGAAGGCCTTCTTTTCTGTATCCCTGATCTCTTTATTTATTTGCTCTCCATCCCCCATCCCTGAGATCGAAGCTTCAAGCTGGTAGGGAATTTTCCATAGCTTCAACAGCTGCTTCAGTGAACACCCTAGCCCAATAATGTGAACACACAATTTGGCATCCCCACTGCTTTGCCTTTTCCCTTTACTGTCAACTTCACAGAAATATCAATATGCTCATCTTAAAAAGTACAACTCTCCATGGGAGCCAGCGCCCCACTCCCAAATAGAGGCCAATAAACTAAGACCTTCATGAATCCAGTGAGCAAAATCTAATATTTCTGAAACATGTTTCTTCTTTCCCTCATTTACCTGTATCTCATGAGTAAGACAAAAGGAAGACAGAAGGCTTGCATTCACACCCTTTAGTAAAATTGTCTTTAGAGCTCAGACAGTCCTGGGGGTTTGTGTGGAACCCCTGAGGTGATGTGTTTGTTTATATACTCTCACTAGCCCAAGAGTCAGTGCTTTGCACAGCAGCAAACCCATTGGAGGCTGAAGTGGTAAATATGAGTTAACCTTATTCAAACACTCTATGAATTGTAAAATTTGTGCACAACCCTGATAGACATTTCACCTCAGAGAGAGAGAGAGTCATATTCCCAGACACATCGTGGGAAGAATTAAAATACTTGTCCATTCCTTATTCAATAGGCTATGTTTCAGTCTAACCAAATAGTGTTTCCTCTGGGCTTCCTAAATCTGGAAAGAATTCCTAATTCTGTGAAGATTGGAATCAGGCAGACAATCTCCATGAAATTCAAATTTGTAGCCATATCTCTGGAACTCTATTTTTGGAGGAGGAAACACAGAAGCTATAGCACTCTTTATGTTAAAAGTATTCCCTGGGGAGCCCAGTGATCAATTGAGGTCCACTATTTTAACTGTCCATATAAAAATTAATAAATATACCTAAATATAAATAGCTCAACTTGATGAAGCATCATAGCCCTGCCTGCCGCTTCAAACAAATACAACCTTTATCAAAGTCTGGTTATATTTATTTAGGATAAGTTATCAAATTGTACAAATATACTCTCTGCTATGGAACAGCTCCCCTCATCTATTCTTCTGTCCCCTGTGCTCTAGCTTCTGTGGCTTTCCTGTGGATATGGCATGTAGGGGCTGGCCACTGGGCTGTGTTTACCTTATCTGTGTTCTTTGTATTTTGGTAGAGGTCAGCATGGAGAGAAGAAATCGTTTTAATCTGCTCCTGCACAGCACCCTATTTTATCCCTCTGATCATTTTATCTGCCCTAGCTCCATTTCCTCCCTTTTAAGGTTCATCAACCAGAACCACATGGAGTGCAGATGAACTAAAGTTTTGTACAAAGGCATTGCCCTTGGTGTTCCTGGGAGCAGCAATGTAGTTATCCTAAAAAAAGGCAAATCCTAGGGCTTGCAGCTTCAAATAGTATGAGGAATGAAAAGGGAGAGGAGCTAGGGACATGAATAATAACTATTCCTCTTCTCTGTACCACTTTTTCTATCCCTTCATCCTTTCTAGCATCTTAAGTGGATAAAAGCATGAATTGATGACATTTGAAGAGCTACAAGGACTTGGGGGCAGCACAGATGTTCATTAATATCTGTTGGTCTATACTGCAGCAGTCAGCCCTCTAGGAAGAATAGTATCTATCACCATCCATCCCCCTTGTAAATCCAGTACTTAGTATTTTTCATTTCTGCCTTTGTCTTTCTATATGTTTTTCTAAGTGATCTATTTGTTACTCAAAGTATACCCCAAATCCCAATCAGCTCCTAAACCTTGCCTTTTCTGTCTCTTTAAACTTTCTAAAGCAAAGCACAAAATTTGCAAGAGAAATTTTTGCTGAGCCATCATCCCCAGGAGCTAGTGATTTGATTATCTCGTTAAAGCAATTTATTCTCAGTGTGAATGAGGCTTAACCCTTCCAGGGCTTTTATAAATTTTGAAAAGTTTTTGCCCAAACTCAACCTATCTAAGGATGCTCATAGTTTAGGGGTGTTTTAGAATATGGATGAATTTTTACAGGAATGTGTTTATTCAGTTTTGGAGAAAAGGCTGTGTGTGTGTGTGTGTGTGTGTGTGTGTGTATGTGTGTGTGTGCATGTGTGATGTCTAGGTGCAAGTAAGTGGTACACAAAAAGAATGCTAAACTTTTTCTTCTATGAAGTTTCAGAGAAGTCATATATAACCAGGAGAAGGCAGAGAAAAGCTTGCAGAAGAAACCTAGGAAAAGGAATGGCATTTTTTTTTCAAATCTCACAAATGTGAAAGGATATCTATTACAAACATAAAAGGATGTCTATGTATCCATGTTTTAGATCTCAGGTCTTTCTAATAATTTTGTTTTCCCAAATCTTCACTTTCCTATATTGCCATAAGCTCACAATATCTTCTGGAATCTCAATACTGTCTTTTGCATGTCCCTTTGCATGTCTTTCTTTGCACATTTCAATGACAAGTGCAAACTAGAATTTTAGTCTCATTGAATTTTGGCATTAGAAGGAATCTAGGGATCACCAGTTACTTTAGTCATCTATGTCTTATTGGTTATTTATCATGTTTCAACATACTGTCCAGTAAGCATTTTTCCCAGCAGAAGATAAGTCTAAATTAAATTGGAGAAGCTGCTCCTACACTATAAGCACAGGAAACGTGTTGGAGTCATGTCCATCAGTTGAGGAGAGGGATGTTTCTGACTGGTTTAAGTAAAGAAAACTGTATTACATATGCCTCTTGCCTCACCAAGTGATTCAATATTGGGATAGGGCTGTCCAGTATGAGAATGTTATTTATAGTAAGAGAGGTCATTCTTGGAATGTGAAAAAAAAATAGGGAATCAGAGTTCTAATGTTTGCAGCCATCAAGCTATTATGAAACCATTCTTTCAGAATGATGTCACAAGAAGAACAGAAGGTAAGATTCTGGAGTCACCAGTAGTAGCAGGCCTTGAGATCTTACATAACAGACTCATAAATTTCTCCTCTTACCTTGCACTTTGTATAGAGCATCTGTGTCCTATCATCTGCCTCAGGATCCAAAAAGACAGGTGTGCTATAGCTCATCTTGGCTTCTATTATAATCCACTACAAATTTTCTAAATGCTAGAACATTCTTCTGGATATCTTCTCTGAATTTTTGACAAATCTGTTTAAGTCTTTTTTTTTCTTTGATAAACTTTATAGAAGTCATCAAAACTCCTTTCACTTCATAATCCTTCTTATAGTTGAATATTGTTTAGCAAATTCACTTTAAAGTTATCAATACTGAGGAATAAACATCTTGTGTTACTTCAACTTTTTCTTATATGAAATTCTGTTTCTTTGAATGATATATACTGTAACAATTGTAATCACATATACTTCCTGTGATGAACTATTAAATTACCTCTTAGGCTGAGAACTCCAACATCTCTACCTCACCGAAGATAAAACCCTATTGTCGCTTATGCAGCCGAAATTAAAATAATTTTTACTAACAGCTGTATTGTACTGTGGTAAATGTTATGCTGCAAATAGCTCAGAAAAAAATCTGAAAATATCAGTCATTTCAAATTCATTTTGATTGTAACACAGAATGTATTCTGAAAAATTTGTAAAACAAAGAAATTATAAACCAGAATAGGCATTGTCATTCATAGATAACTCCTTACACAATTTTGCTTATTTTTATGTCTATATACATATAAATTTTATTTATATATAATTTTATATAGAACTTTTGGTCCCTTTGAAACAGTCACGTGTATCTGAAGCTAAACTCCAAATCACTTAGTGGTTGAGGCTGGCCTTTTGATCCTGCTATTCTGCCTCTACCTCCCAACTGATGACATTAGAGACATATACCACCATGTGCAGACTCTATAAACTGTATTATAAAAAGTATATACTCTTACTCTACAAGCTTCTATAAGCTTTATTACTATGGACTTTGATGTTATCAATTTTTCTTTACATTGTTTTAAAGGCTTTATATTGCTGTCTATATTTTATTTTAGTTATTTTCATGTGTGTCATTAAAGATTGTATCTATCCTTTTTATAGACTCTACATAGTTTAGAATTCATAGCTTGAATATAAAGGCTATAAATACTTGTTGGATTTGATTATGAATTTCTAATTTTTTCTTCATATCAAACAATTATATAACTATATCAATCACATTGTCAGCCCCAATATATTTCATGATATTTATCTTTATCATGCTGCCATGTGCACAGAGGTTTAGACTGTCAAAAGTCTTCTTTCTCTCATTGATGCATTATTTATGTTTCCCTCTGTCATATTGTCCTCTGTAACTAATAACTGGCTTCTGTAACATAGTCAAAAACATAGACTTAGGTCATGATATAAGGTTAGCTATGTTAGAGTTTTTTTCTGGGTACTCTGGAAGTTAGTATTATTTGTATTCAACAGGTATTAGCTGTACCTGCCTGATTATCTTTGAGCCCATTTTAAAATTTCATCCATTAGATTTAATGAATTGTAAAGAAAATCAGATTTTCCCATCGCATCTCCAGAAAGCTTTCTCTGTGGATTATTATTAAGCTCAAAGTTGCAATACCCCATAACATTTTCTATCTCCAGAATGATGAAACTGTCAGCAACATAAGTCAGGTCAATAATTTATCAGAATCTGCTTTTGGTAGATATTTCAGTGTGAATGCTCTCATCTAAACCATTTGTAAATGTCAAAAAAGCTCCCAGAGTAATTTCTGAATTTTAATGATTAACTTTCCTCTACATATACATATATTCTCATGCTCATATGTTTGATTATTTTACTACAACCTCCTTTCAATGATTTTTCTTAATTCTGTATTAATTCATTTTCAATAATATTCATTCTGTAAAGACCATAATGACTTCTGGAGCTGGAAAAATGTGTAACAGTTAAGAATACATACTGTTCTTATAGAATACCCTAGTTTAATTTCCAAGACCAATGTATAATGATTCATAACCATAAATAAATTTAGCTTGAAGGGACCCAATATCTTTGACCTCTCTGGAATTCTGTTTCAGTGTTCACATACCAACACATAGCCACATACACATGCATATAGTTTTAAATAAATATCTAAAAATAGATCAGAACAACTTCTAATCTAATATTCCTGGTGAATATTAAATCAAAGAGCACATATTCTTCAAACAGGCAATACTATGGCATATTCCATTTGGAATGAGAAACAGTTTTATAATAGGATTTGTTTCTAATACCCTCTGTCTATTCCTTTGTTAACTGAGCAGATTCATCTCTAACATTGCACCTTAATCAGTAGATATAAATATCAAATGGAAGTACTTAAGCATGCATTTGTGTATGACACCATGAAGCACTGTATAAACAGTATACACTCATTAACAAACATAATAACCCTAAATGTACACAAATTAATGGCATTTCTTTTTATCTTCATTATATTAAGTTTATGATATTCTATTTATGTGGGTGTTAATGCTGGGGACCAAACATTTTCAATGGTACAAGTATTAAATGGCATACCCACATTCATACTGCAAAATTAATAATGTTCTAACTCAGTAATTTTTGATTATAATTGGTTGTGAAGTATATTGCTGAAAGTAACTTCTACTTATCACAAAATATCAAATCTTGTGCATTTAAAATAAAAATAAAAGTTAGAATCGTTCAAAGTTATGTCTTTAATTATGTCATCATCACTCAGTGGGATTTCATGCTTTTTTGCAGTGATAGTAAAAGGAGGCAGAGGTGCAGCGAGCATGAAATTAATTATTAATGCCTAACAACCAGGCCTTCTGAGAGGCCCACAGGGAGAAACTCATACTGACTCCACTTCAATAATGGTGCCGACTATGAATTATTGCAGGGCCTTATTTTTTGTGAATGTTGTGATATTTTGTCAAAATCTGGGTATGCCCATGGGAATGTGTTCAACATATGAATGTCATCTGTCATGTGTCATAGCAGAAGAAATAGCCAGAGTTGCTGGGTAACACTAGGCTACAACTATAGATGAGTTATAATGTAATTTGTGTACTTCTTCTTAAAAGATTTTCATCTCCTCATTGAGCACACTGATATGTGAGGTTATCTAATCCTCCAAGGGCAAGAAATTTCATTATTTTAAGATTTGAACCCATATAACTTGACTTATTATGTTTCCATAAGGGTGATCCTGTAGCCACCCCTAAGCTACTTAGATCCTATTTAATTAAGGTCATTAAAAGAGAAGAAATACTGTATGTAAAGTGAATCCTTGATAGTGGAAAAAACCTGGATTGATGGATATTCGATAGTTACATTGAAGAGGAGCAAACAGACAAAGGAAATACAATTCATGAAGATCTAGGGATGGAGAAGCAAATGTCAACCTCAGCTTTAGCGACCTACTGAAGTGAAACTATTTAAATAATTGATATGCCACAAAAAGTCTTGTGGAATCCTTTTTAACCAAGCAGTGTTCATTGACAAAGATGGCTATATTCCTCAGGAGTATTTGTGGGATGCAATTATGATTATTGATATGATTGCTTAGTACAGTGTAATTTATTTATTGAACATTATTTACAGAAATACATTAAACTATCTGTAGGTAGTATTACAAGAAGCCCAACTACTTGAAAAAGCCAGAGAAATGGAAGTAGAATTTTCTACATACTTGAAACCTAATTATTTTCAGAATCTGGTCTGTACTAATATGGTCCCAACTGTGATAAGCTTCAAATTCACATTTCTAGACAGAGAGGGTATCTTTCTACAAAATAAAGAGATTTCATCATAGAATCATGAAACCCTTCATCTCCCAAAGCTGGTATCAACTCTTCCTTGAAATATCTGAAGTCTTGGCTATTTGTAAAGCCAAGACTTTTTTCTAAATAATTAATAATAGAAAGAAACCAGACCCAAACTACTAATTTTCCTGGACACATTTAAGACAGGGATGTCAATGAGAAGAAGCAGCATCCTGAAAAGACTAGGCAAAGAGAGTACTAAGAAGATAAATTGTGCTGTAGCCATTTCTGATTCAACCAGAAAGAGCATGCATACCAGCAGCCCATTGTGTATTGTACATTGCTTATTGCACTCAATTTTGCTTGAATTCATAGTACAATAATTTATATGGAAATCTCATTGTCCAGTACTCATTTAGTCTGTGATAGATTCTAAATTGAAGATCTCAGGTATTATTATATTATTATATTATTATGGTCAATGAATGAACCTTGGGAAGCCTGAATGACTGTTGTAGTAAACATTTGAATATATACAGGGACTGAGTGGAAATGTCTCTTTCATACTCTATGCACAAGATAACACAGCATGTTCCTGTTAATCCTCTGGGCTGAATGACTTGATATTTTCTTAAATATTTTCACTGCTTTCTTTAAGTGCAGAGAAAAAGCCCTTATTTTAAAACAGTAATTATTACTTTGCTTGTAAAAATCAGAAAGAAATTAATCTGATAAATGTGATATCATGACATTTTAAAATTGATTTTTGCAGTTCAGAGTATACAACCCTGGTATACAGTAAATGACAATATTAATAAACACTAATTGTGGTGGTACAAAGTCTCAGAACCCTGCTGCATTTTTAGCATGTTTGCCTCTTGTTTATTTTATTCTTCTATATGCATGTGTTAATGATGACCTGACTTTTCTACTCATTCTGCAAAAAGAAAAAAGAAAAAAAAAAAAAGCAACTTTGGGAGGAAATATCAGACCATCATGGTGGCTTGATTGAGAATGTTCTGGATGGACTCATAGGTTTGAATAGTCAGTCCCCCTTAGGGACTGTTTCTAAAGTCTTGGGATGTGAGGCCTTGCTAGAGGAGGTATGTCACTTTAAGGTTTCAAAGGACTACCACCATCTATGAAATAGATCTGTTTCCTGTTTGTGAATCAAAACATGAGCTTTCTGTTGTTCTTACCTCTTGGGCTTTGCTCTGCTATCGTGGATCTGACCATTTGAAATCATAAAGCCAATTAAACACATTCTTTCCTACATTGCTTTGGTTGTGGTGCTTTGTCCCAATAATAGAAAATTAACTAACACAACCAACATACAATGTTCTAAAGTTTTGACATTTAAGTAATACGTTTAAATTACTTAGTTAATTCTCTGAATAAAAGATGGGGATTTTAGCATTTCTTCACAAAATTTGTAATTTTCTTAAACCTTAGTCTATCTTGAAATATTTAAAGACTTGAGAAACAAGTTTTTCCTTACCACACTGTCATGCTATAACAGGGTATAACTCTCTGTCCTTCACTGAGTCTATTCATTACTACTCAATGCACACACCATTTTGTCATATTATTTTACCTGTCTCTCTCTATAGCTTCAGCTCTTGTGTTCTAGAGGACACTCAAAAAAAAAAAAAAAAAGTCAATATGCTCTATGGTAAATTCAACCTTTCTTTAATACCATGGTGGGGCAGATTGGGGAGAGGGGTAGGGTAAAAAGAGCTACTTTAATTATGACAAGATTCTGCTATGGAGATTTATGATATTAAGAAGCTGATCAAAGGGACACTAAAAGGTGTAGTCAGGAGACTGCATGAAATTAACACCAGTATAATATTTTACCTTTTGAACAACTTGCTACATGTCTGTTTGCCTTACCAATTCTTTCTGCTTCCTTCTATCTTCTTTCTCTACTAATTGGTCAGAATGTGCAGATTTAGGTTGATGTTGATTGGTCAGTTCAGGTCATTGCTTCATTGATTTCTGCCTCCCTTACTTCTACTCATTTCATGAAAACAGAAGTTAAAGATGGTTCCTCTGCCAATAACAGAGGACAATTGCTACTATTTTTTCAAAAGTTCATGAAATCTTATTCTTAAAGAGTAATCAAAAATAAGTTCATAAAATTGCATGTATTCAAATATACATATATACAACATGCAAACCAACAGTACTTTGTAGGTTGGATTTCAGATAGCCCTGATTATCCCAGCTTTTCCCATTCTAGCTGTTAGATAGTCTTAGAATAACTACAATCTGGTAAGACTATCCTTAGATAAACAGCAACTACTAGAAAAGCCTAGCCTACATCCCTATGTCCTTCTCTTTCCCAGAATGTGCTGTGGTGCTGTGATAAAATTGCCTCTATGTATCAAAGGCACAGTTGTAGTGCTAATGGAGACTCTTAGAAACAGAGGGATAGAGAGTTGGGCAGATGAGAACAACCCACACTGAACTGCACTTCTTAAGCATTGAGAGACCAACCAGCCAGAAGTGCTAGGCTCTGCTTATTCTTTTTGTTTATCTGTGAGTAATAAATATGATTTCCTTAATGTACTGCATATTCATGCACAGTTACTAAAATCTTTTCAAAGCATTTAGAAACATTTAAAGTAATAAAAAATATCACTGATTATACTTAATGGAGAAAAAGGTTTTATTATTGGTCAATACTAAGGAAAACTTGTTTATGAAAATCACATCTTGTTGGGAGAATTTAATCATTTCTAGGGCTGAAAAAGTAGTGTCACAGAACACAAGAAATGACAGAGTAAATATTGTCTGACATTGTCAAGATCTGGGCTTGCATAACATTTCTATAAGGTAAAATTTAAAATTCTCTCATATTATGTTGTGAATAATATGTATAACTTTTAAAATTTTATAACTAAAATGTTGAATGTCTTTAAAGGAAAGGTTTCAGCAGGCTGCAAAATTGGAAAACTGCAAGCTTCATCAGAAAGAATGTGTATCAAAGTTAATTAAGCATTCATTAGAAACGAAGGCAAAGGGAGCCATGGGAGAATGAGAGAGTAAGATATCACTGCTGGTAATTTAGAAAGTCAGAATAACCTGTCTTGATTAGAGGTTCCACATCATGCTTTTCAGGGAAAAAGGCTAAGGAGCAGTGGGGTGATGGGGGCCCTATTTCTTTTTGTAGTTTTCTTTGTGAATTTAGAAAACAGCTGTGTTAAAACACTGAGTGTTTTTTTTTTGTTTTTTTTTTTTTTTTTTTTTTTTTTTTTTTTTTTTTTTAATAAGGTCAGTAAAAATGAGAACAGGAACCACAATGTAATGTGAACATGAAGTCTCCTCACCAGCACAGATTGAGAAGGCTATTGTTAAAAAAAAATGTTAATTAAAGCAATTAACCTAGCATCAGGCAGAGCAGCTGGTGGGGATTTTCCAAGCAAAACCTCAACTTGCTTAGAAGTCTCTACTGTAAGTGGTAGAGTCCCTGGTCTCATGGCGTTCAGAAAAGATAAAAGTAAATTGTAATTTAGGATTGGGAAGGAATCCAAAGTTTTGATTAAGTTAACTGATAATTGATAATTGGTGAGAAGAAATCAAAAGTGTCAGAGTGAACTTAAAAATAATATCGTCGCATTTTGGATGATGGGAGTGAGAGTGGGCATTTTGCTCTCCTATGGCAGCATTACGTCTACAGTTTGCTACTGACATTATAATATTTGAAATACCGATAGAGTGTGCATGTTTGTGAACATGCTCATGACCTGTGTGCACATCAGAGGACAAGGTACACTGGTGGAAGTTGGATCAATTTTTTTCCCATTGTGTAGGTCATAAGGGCCAGAGAGGTCATCAGACTGGGCAGCAAGCATCTTTCCAACTGAGCCACCTGGATGACCCAATCATTCAATTTTTAAAAATCAGTTTCCAAAGTAATAGATTTCCATTTGTGTTTTCATAGATATTTCATTTTGTTTTTTTTTTCCATTTCTGATCTTTCTTCATGACCATGACTCCTCCCTGCAGTATCTTTTCACACTATTTACTTCAGTATTCTTTCATCTACCTTGCTCCATTTTCTTCTGCACCCTTCCACTTCATAAATCTGTTTTTGTGAAATCTCATGAGCATGTTACTGTTTTGCTAAAATTTATCATATTTCTCCCACACCCAGAATATACATATTTAACCCTGAGGGTCTATAATCAGTACAAGAGACAACGTGACACATGCCTCTGAGTATAGGTATTATATTTTCTTAAAATAAATTTGTTTACTTATTTATTTTACATCATGGCTTCAGTTTCTCCTCCATCCTCTCCCATTCTAGCTTCCCTAATCCACTTCTCCTCCTTTTCTTATTAGAAAGGGCAGGTCTCCCAAGAGTATCAACAAAACATGGCATAACAAGTTGCAGTAAGACTAAGCGTTTCCCCATCTATTAAGACTGGGCAAAGTCTAGATTGTTTCAGTGCAGAGTTCTACCAGACATTTAAAGAAGAACTAATGCCAATACACCTCAAACTGTTCCACATAGTAGAAATTGAAGGAATATTACCAAGCTCTTTTTATGAGGCTCCAATAATGCTAATACTCAAGCCCCTTAATGATGCAACAAAGAAAGAGAATTACAAACCAATTTCCCTCATGAATAATGATGCTAAAATTATCAAAAATTCTGTCAAATGGAATACAACAACATATAAAAAATATCCTCCACCATGATCAAGTAGGCTTCAGCCCAGAAATGCAGGGGATGGTTCAACATACAAAAGCCTATAAAAGTCATCCATCATATAAACAAACTGAAGGAAAAAAAAGCACATGATCATATCTTTATATGCCAAAAAAGCATTTGACAAAATCCAACAATTCCTTCATAATAAAAGTCCTGGAGAGGTCAGAAATGCAGGAAAAATATCTGAATATAATAAGCCTAACATCAAACTAAAATCCCACTAATATCAGGAACTAGACAAGGATGTCCTCTCTCCCCTTATCTATTCAATACCGTTTTCGAAGTTTTAGCTAAAGCAAAAGAATGAAAGGAGATTAAGAGGAAACAAATTGGAAAGAAGAAGTGAAACTATATTTGCAGATGATATGATTGTATACATAAGTGGCCCACAAAATTCTACCAGGGAACTTTTACAGCTGATAAACACCTTCAGCAATGTAGCAGGATACAAAATTAACTCAAAGAAAACAGTAGCCCTCCTATACACTATAGATAAAAGGGCTGAAAAAGAAATAAGGGAAACATCACCCTTTATAATAGTTGCAAATAGCATTAAATACCTTGTTGAGAATATAACCAAAGAAGTAACAGATCTATTTGACAAAAACTTTAAATCACTGAAGAAAGAAATTGAAGAGAATATCAGAAAATGGAAAGATCTCCCATGTTCCTGGATAGGTAGGATCAACATATTAAAAATGGCAATCCTACCAAAAGCTATCTACAGATTCAATGCATTTCCCATGAAAATCCCAAGACAATTTTTACAGACATTGAAAGAACAATACCAAATTTCATTCGGAATAACAGGAAAGCCAGGATTGCCAAAACAATTTTTCTCAACAAAAGAACCTCAGGAGGCATCACCATCCCCGACTTCAAGTTATACTATAGAGCTACTAGAATAAAAACAGCCTGGTACTAGCATAAAAACAGACCCTGATATTAACCCACACACCTATGAACACCTGATCTTTGACAAAGAGGCCCAAAATATTCAATGGAAAAAAGATAGTATCTTTACCAAATAGTGTTGGCATAACTGGATGGCAGTATGTAGAAAAATGCAAATAGATCTAAACCTACCACCTTGCACAAAACTGAACTCCAAGTGGATCAAAGACATCAACATAAACCCAGTCACACTGAACTTAAAAAATGGGGTTCAGAACTAAAAACAGAATTCTCAGCAGAAGAATTACAAATGGCTGAAAGGCACTTGGAAAAGTGCTCAACCTCTTTAGCCATCAAAGAAATGCAAACTAAAACATCTTTGACATATCACTTTACACCTGTCAGAATGGTTAAGATCAAAAACACAGATGACAGTCTATTATGGAGGGGATGCAGAACAAGGGGAACACTCTTCCATTGTTGGTGGGAGTGTAAGCTTGTTCACTCACTCTGGAATGTGATATGGAGGTTCAGAAAACTTGGAATCAATTTCCCCAAAGATCCAGCAATACCACTATTGAGCATTTACCCTAACAATGCACATTTGCATGCCAAAGGCATTAGCTTAACTATGTTTATAGCAGCATTGTTCATAATAGCAAAAACCTGGAAACAACCTAGATGCCTCTCAGTTGAAGAATGGATTAACAAACTGTGATGCATCTACACAATGTAGTACTACTCAGCAGTAAGAAAAAATTTGCAGGCAAATGGATGGATTTGGAGAATTTCCTCCTGATTGAGGTATCACAAACCTAGAAATATAAGCAGGGGATGTGCTCATTCATTAGTGAACCTTAAATAAAAAAGCAAAGCACACCCAAGCTGCAAACCACAACCACTGAACAAATTGGGATCTGAAACACCTTGGACTTGCTCCTTGGAGTCCATTCCCTCTAGAGAAAGACCTAACCCAGTCTTGATACTGAGATGAGGAAACTGGATTTGCCTGGAGTGGATGCTTAACTAAGCCAGCTTGGGACCTCCTTCCCTTTCTGGGGAGGAAATGAGGAGATGGGGAGAAGAGAAAGAGACCAGGAGGGGTCAGGAAGGGAAGGGAGTGTGAACAAGGGGATACATGAATAAAAAATGAGACTTTATTTAAAAATAAATTTAAAAAGGATTAAAAATTTCTAGTATTGAAAAACAACAACAACAACAAAAAAAAACTGGGCAAGGTGACCTAGCATGAAAAGAAGGGCCCAAAAGCATATAAACGAGTTCTAGATAGCTCTTGCTCCCACTGTTAGGTGTCCCACAAGAAGACTAAGCTTCACAATTGTAACATATGTGCAGAGTGCTTATGTAATTAAAATAAGTTTTCAGCTTTATCTCTTCTCCAACACATTTTCTTTCTTTCTTTCTTTCTTTCTTTCTTTCTTTCTTTGGCATGTAACTAAAATTTTATTGTGTATACATATCACATTTTTCATTCTTTTGAATATTCTTCAGTGAGCATTTCATACATATATAAAATAAAATATCACATCTACACCTTATTTCTTCTATCACACTTCTCCTGTACCCTGAATGTTCTTCACTCCTCACTACATTTTTTTTATTTTGTTTGTTTTTGGGGTTCTATAATTCACTAAAACAAGTTAATTTTGTCCTTATGTACTTGGGTATAGGATTCCCAAACTGTATTTGGGAAAATGGCAAGCAGTGATATCCTCAAAATTAGGGTAATTTCTCTATCCTAAGCAACTATCCACTACCAATAGCTCCTCACTAGAAAGTAGGGCTTAGAGAGCATCTGTCCCATCTATGACAGATTTAGTTTGGCTTGATTTTTTGTAGGTCATTTAAAGAAAACCACAGCTGCTGTAAATCCGTGATTGAACTGGCCATGTCGTGTCCAGAAGACCACTTTCTATTGCTTCTTCTGTGATGCTTGCTGAGGCTTTGTGAGAGTAGGGGAGTCAAAGCAGTTGTTTCATTAAAGGATAAGCACCTACTCACTTGTTCTGAGCACTTTGGAAAGTTGTACGTCCTCTCACCATGGTTATTCCTAGTCCATGTCTATTTATATAAACATGAATACTTAGAAAAAATGTTATTGCATGGTCATTCAGCAAAATAACTGCAGATTTTACACTGGGGGTTGGAAACCACTCAGGTTTTTGATTGTAATCAAAATTCCAATGACAATCTTCACAGACAGAGAAAGAACAATCTAATATTTTGTATAATGTCAAAGATGACTATGGATAGAATGTTTTACATATTATTGATTGATTGATTGATTGATTGATTGATTGATTGATGGACATCTAGGCTGATTCTAAGAAGTGTTGGCTGTGATGATTACAAGTACTAACTTAAAGGTCTATGTGGCCAACACCAAGATGAGTAAACATTAAGAAGTTTGTGTATATCCTAAAGTTAATGTATACAATAAGCTAAGAAGAAGGACTGAGTAGTTGAACTTGGTCCTACCCTACATGTTTTCAAATTATTAACGCTAACTAATTTTGATGGCTCTTCAGAATTATATTGTTTTTGCCATGTTTTCTTGTCAATCTGCTTCTAAAAACACTTGACTCCTTTGGGGATATTTATAATCTGTATTCCAGTATCTTGCTCTTAAACTTTGTTCTTCTAAATTTGGCCATGTGTTGGTCCTGCTGCTTAAATATCTTCTCCAAAAATCCTATTTGAACAGCCATACTAACATCCCATGCCTACTTTCTACCCTATATCCTGATATCCATTGCACAATCAACATTGTTTACAATCATACTGTCACTGATATATCTTCTCCTAAAAATTATTTGTCATTATATAACCATTGACAAATAAGTCACATCTAGTAGATAGTTATCCATGGCTTAGGATGTGACCTAAAGGCAAAGGTTACATCCACCTATTACCCTACTAGTAGCTAATTAATTCTCAAATAATTTCTAGCTTTTTATGGTTGTGAGCCTAGCCTTTAACGGCTGAGCCATCTCTCCAGCCCAATTTCTAGCTTTTTAAAACTAATTAAGTAGACATTATGTTTTGAGATCACTTGCCTTTTTATATAATACTGTTAAATCTTTATTTCAATTTTATTTTACTTATAAAATACTTTAGGTGAAATGTTCTCCACAAGAGAGTTTTGTTTGATAGCTGCAGAATATGTATGGATAGACACTGGCCCTCCACAGGATAAAGTTGATATTCTTGTGTGGACACAGAAATGTAAGGGCATTTCCCATGAGGACAGAAAAGAGTCCCATGAATAGTTCTGTAATGAATGTTTGAAGAATGCACACATAGACTCTAGATTTGCAGAGTAAATTTTAGTTATGCTTCCTACAGAGTCACAGTAGGTCTTTATTAAATTAACACCCAGAGTAGTAAGCCATGCTATAGAGGACATGCTTCTTTAGTTTACACAGCTCTAGCATACATGTTCATCTGATTCTCTTTATTAATACTACCATATTTCATATCATCCTGTGGGCTGCATTTCTATTCTTTAATATGTATGTTGAGAGAAGGAAACGCTTCAGAAATGAAAGATTAGTTTTCTAAATCATAAAGATGAGCTTTGTAATCACTTTCCTTTAAGCAAGGAATTAAAGGATAATAAAAGCCCTAATTAAGGACCTTGTTAGCTTAAATAGATTTTCATATGCAAAATACTGTTATGAAATGCTGCTATATAATGGAAACGCCTCCTGTCCACAGCAAGCCAAAGGAAAGCATTCCTATCATGACTTCGCTTGAATTTTTATCTTTCCTTTCAGCCAAGGGCATACATTCCTATTTCCATGACCACTAATTCTTAGTCCCCCATCCTGGAATTCCATTTTGCTTTTTAGTTGCTGAGTCTGGCCGCCTTTTCTACAATTTTTCTCAAACTCATTTGTTAATTCAAGTGGCAAATACGAAGCTTTTAATATGAGCCAAGTGTCAAGCTTATGATTGGAGGCACAGATTAATACAGTAATTTCTTTTCTGCTTTTCCTTTCTTCTAGCACATTCATTCATCATTAGCCCCCTGTGTAATTACTTTTGCGAATCCCTACTCCTTAGGCCAAATGCCACTTGTAGGCTGGTCTCACAACAACACCCCACTCTGTTTCTGTTCTCTTCCTCTCTTCTGCAATAACTGTTATTATATTGGCCACTTCTGACTTATTCCAGTCCTTACTTGATATTAGAAATGGTACAAATGGCTCCTTCTATGTCCTGGGTTATTAGTGTATATTACAGTAAGTCAGTAACAGAGATGAGAAATACATATTTCTCCAATGAGTTTTAAAACTGGGCTGGACTACTATGAAATGATACTCACTGCCATCCTGTGAAAATGGCAATAACAAACTTGGTTGATACACTGAAGTTATAGTTAAGCCTAATTAATACATTAACAAAAACTTTGGTTGAACGGCTAAGTGCCCGCAAAGTCTTTTCTGGCTTAGGTCTCTTAATTTTTATGTCAAAAAATTGCTTCTTGTTCTTCCAGAGGATTTGAACTCAATTTCTACATAGGATGGCTCACAAAGGAGAGTGTAATACCAGATACAGGGTATCCAATGTTATCTTCTGGCCTCTAAGAGGCACCAGCACACACATAGGACACACACAGAGAAAAAGAGAGAGAGAGAGAGTAAAGAAAACAAAATTTCATCTTTAGGGAACACTAGAGTTTGCTTTGAAGCCAGATGGACTTGATGAAAACATTAGCTTGACATTGACTCTTACCCGTGCTTTGGTTTTATCCTGTAAAACAGGACTAAGAATATCTATTTGATGGAGTTGCATCTATGATTAAATAAAATCATGCACTGCATGCAATACATCTAATTAATACAGGGCTTAGGCAAAAATCATTTTGAAACTAACTCATATGTGTGAAAATCTATGATATAAAGTACAAAACAGGGGAGTGGCTAGTTTCAACTGCCAATTTGTCCCCTGGAAGAGAGTTTCAGTGAGGTGTGGTCTAGATCAGGTTATCCTGTTGGCCTATCTGTGATGGGTATTATTTTTTACTATATACTATATTCATTGAGGTAGAAAAACCCAAACTCTTTGCTGGACACCATTTCCTGGACTTGGAGTCCTGAACTGAAAAGCAGCAAGTTAGCTGAGCATCAAGCATACATGCATACATTCAGTTTCTCTACTTTGACTATGGCTACCTGTTTCAAATTTCTGCCACCTTCCCTTCCCCTCAGTCATGGACTATAGCCTATAATTGGAGGCCAAATAATCACTTTCTCCCCTAGGATGCTCTTGCCAAGTATTTCATCTCAGCAATAGGACTAGAATCCAGAAGTACACAACTTGCAACTTAAAATAATCATGAATAATAAGAATGAAATTTCTTATTTATGCTAGCAATAATATTTTACCCCTTTATCAGTCCACACAATGTCACATTATACTAGAACCCAAAATGCTAAAAAATGAACTTCTCTGCAAAGAAAGTAACATCGAATAGTTTCACTTTATTTGAATCAAGAATGCTTAATCAAGCTAAGTAGAAAAGATGAACTGCACAAAAAAAATAGAAGAGACTCTCTTTTTTTCCTTGGCTGCCTTGTTCATTTCTGTTAATAATAGTTATATGCCTACAATACACTTGGCCCTGTAAAAGAGCAGAGGTACAAAGTACATTGGCCCACAGGAGACACATTATTGATCTAAGAAAGACCTCACTGAAAATGTGAGACCAACACAAGAAGACACAATGGTCAGTGGGAGACCCTTCTAGAGCTCCTGGTTAGTGGACAGACAGGACTTCTGGGAGCACAGAAACAAAAGTCAAAAAAATTGTGCATTCAGCCTCATCACTCTTACATAAGCTGGAAGTTCAGACACAGGAGCTGCAGCCAGCAAAGTGGAAAGTACAGACTTCAGAAAGGGTCAAGACAAAACGTGAAAGTTATCATTATTTTAACAATAAGAACAAAGCCTAAATAAAAAGGGCTTATTGATATCTACTGCATGTGAGAGTGCTGGCATTTTTTGAATGACAGAGACAAGGAAAGGAAAGGGAGATTGAGTAAAATTAACAAACAATTTTAAAACCAATATGAAATACAAAAATAGTCTTCTAATATTCAGTAGGTACTTATTGAGCCCTAACAAATACAAAATACAGTGCTGTAGTATGTGTTTGTATGTGTGTGTGTATGTGTGAGTGTGTGTGCCCGTGACTGTGCTCAACAGTGGTGAAATAAAATAATAATAAGACTATATATTGAACCTCAAGTAGACAAGTCAAAGAAAGAATTTAGGTTTGTAGCATTTTAAAATTAAGTATATTAAAGATAAAATAATTCAAAGCAATTTAATATTTATCACTGTATTAAGTCCAAGAACAATAGAATATGGTGTCTGACCAAACATTCTTTGAAAATTTTATGCATTAATAGCATATATTATACCTTTGTCACTTTACTCTCATTAGATATTTAGTATAATTGAACAGGTAGAAAACAATAAATATTAAATAAATATTAAAAAGTTTCTGGCCTGGACTTTCCAGGCTAGTCCCAAAGTTTGGACCCACTTGCAGCCCCACTGCCACTTAGCACCAAATAATCACACAAAGGCTTATATTAATTTTATGCTGATTAACCTACGGGTCAGATATATTGCTAGCTAGCTCTTTCAGCTTATCTCAGCCTATTTCTATTAATCTGTTTAGCCATGTGGCTTGGTACCTTTTCTCAAAGCAGCATTTCCATTTCTTTCCTCTGTGTCCTTTGGTGTCTCATCTGGCATCTCTTTGGCTTCTCTCTGTTATATCTCTAACATCTCTGCTCTGTTCGTCCTGTTCCCAAAGTTTTGTTAGTCTGGTAGCCCCACCCACACTTCCTGTCTGCCTTTAGCTAGTGTTTTTATTAAACCAGTATGAGAGACAAACATCAACAACATACCAGGACATATTTTTACAGCAATCTCAGAGAAATGCTACTGGTTAGCCTGACAATAAACACATCTGTGTGCATGTCTGAGACTGTAGCTTCTGATTCTAAATGCATTCTAGGTTGAAAAGTGAGATGTTGAGTTCTTTAAGGTCTTAATGTTTACAAAATATATTTGTTGAACTTATGATCTTTCTTCCTAGTCACTTTAGAATATTTTAAAGTGGCTGAAGAATACTTAGCCTTGAAATTTATGTTGTCCAAAATTGAATAAATTTTGCTATTAGAATATGAAAACTCTTTAACCAGATGAATAAAAATTAGTTAGACTTGCTTACTGAGAAGAACCATGCTAAACACTACTCATTAACCTCATTTATTTCTGGAACCAGTCTTAGGCTCAACGATCGCCATCTCACAGGTGAAGACAGCAAGGTTAAGTAAATGAGCAGCCTAAGAGATATATCGTCTCTTTACTCAGTTTCAAAGCATTAAAGTAAAATGTAAAAATAAAACCCTGCTTAACTAAGACTTCTATATTCTACGAAAAAGAAGGGATGATATTGTCCATCCCTGTACATTCTTCCCAAAATTGCAACCAAGTGAAAACAGAAGGATATAATAAAAATTGAAATATAATCTCTTTGGCCATCAAAGAGATCTGAGTACTATATGCATTGTGTTCCATTAGGAAATCAAAGGAAGATAGCATTTTTAACTACAATCATTCAGTACAACAAGTGTCTTCTTTCTCTCAGGATATATTTCAAGAAAAGCAGGGCAGACACCTGAGTTTGACATGTTCATTTTTTCTGTTAGTAAGCCAAAGGAGAGGACCCCAGCAGAGAAGTGCCCAACCAAAGTGGTGGTGGTGACAGCAGCAGATGGAAAGGGGAGCTTTGCCTACTGGAAATGATCAGACATCTTCTTGCAGCTGGGAAATCAGCAAGGAATGGAGATCAGGCTTTCTCTTCATTAAATCTGTAATTAAGACCCCATTCTGCTTTGTTGAATTCCTGCTGTGTAGGAAGGTAATGCCCTCTCTCAACCGGGGTGAGGGAACCCCAGCAAAAAGCACAGTGATAAGTTAATCAAAGGGTTATGTGGAGGTAAGTAAGGTTAGTAAGAGACTGAGGGGGAACCAGATATAATCACGAAATAATTTTGATCAATTTTCACATGCTGATCTGCTGTGTCAGTTGAAGGAAATGGAAATACACTCAGGAGCCTCTGTTTGCCACTCTGAATTTTAATGGCAGGAATCAAAATCACAAGCTACTTTGCAAGCCTAATAGGTATAATTCTTTGTTATATATGGAAATAATAAAATATTTAGTTTGTATTACAAGATTTACTGAGATGGTGAGTAATATCATGGAGTTACAGCCACAGCACTTTTATTCAAGTTTGAAACTTGATAGAAGCTATTCAAAATGATTTGTAGAAAGAATTCTTTCCTTGCACATCTGCATTTAAATGTGAGGGATGTACCTACACATTTCAGGCTCATTTTATTCTCATCCCAATATGTCATCTACTAGTTCATATAGACACATATAATTAATATTATCATGCTGACATGCATATACAGTCTCTTTAGGAAATACCTTCTGAAGGCTCATTATTCTAGCAGTGGGCACTTCTTTCCTGTATAGACTTTTAAATGTCTTCTTTGAGACTTGAGAGTTCTGGGCTTTCATCTTCTTAAACTTTAATCTATCCATTCTAATCTTTCAAAACTTGAAAATTATAGCCAAAACCTTTAACATTTTACCCAGCTGGAAAATAATTGAAATACCTGTAGAGTGACTGGTTTATGAAATGCTTTTCAATTATGTTTTAAAAAATCATAATGTATCATTCTTATGTTCACAAGGCAAAAAAAGCATGTACATGTTTTCCAGTTAATTGGTTATTTGCAATTGATAACTGTGGAATGATGATCAGCAACTGTATTTTCCTCAACTCTTAAAGACCCTTTCCTGCCAAATCAACTGATGATTTAAAATATCAGGCATCAAATATAACACTGAAGTGGCTCCTTTAAACACATTGAAAAGCAATACAATATATTTATTGTGTCTTTGAATTCCATTTTACCAATATGTAATATTTCCCTAGCAATATTCAATGTTCTGGGGAGATAATGTGTAAATTTCCTTTCTTTATATATTCCAGTTACCATCAAAGGGTCTTATAAGCCCAGAAACCAGAATGGCTCTGTTGTACTTAGAAGCAATGCTGTATTTCAGTTGGCATAAAACCAAATCGTTTTCAATTAGTACTATACTACTTGGTAAGAACCTGTCACGTTTTGTACCTGTACCTATCAACATTTGTCTCAGATTAGTGCTTTGGAATATGTAGTGTGCTCACAAGACCCTGAGGTGATATTTCTAAATAAAAACAGAACTATGGAATATACAGAAGGCTTGGGTGTCTGAGATTCTACATGAACAATACAGTATCAAGCCAAGATAGATAGCTCAGTGGGTAAAGATTCTTACCCCCAAGCCAAAGCCTTAATTGTTTCCCAAACCCCCACAGTGAAAAGAGAGAGCTGACTTCCACAAGCTATCCTATGACATTTTTGTGTGCAGTGTGGCACACTGCACCTCTAAATAAACAAATGTTCATACAAAAATATGAAAAAAATTAAATATAATGAAAAGATAAGGCTCCATGCTGTTTCTCTTTAGGCCACATTTGGAGTGGCAAAATTCTAGAAGACAAATTAGATAATGATGTGATATTTCACAGCTGAGCCTGACTATTTAGGGTTGTATTAGTAAAAAACTAAATAACACTAAAATTGCTTTCTTCCATGGCACTTATCCCATTTCAAGGTTACCAGCACATCTGGCTACTGGAGACATATTGGGCAGCATAGCCATAGCCTATTTCCATCAAGAAAGAAACATCTTTGGAAAGCTCTGTTTGAGGACAGCAAGGATATCCTAGAAATAATTTTTCAAGGATGTATTCATTCAATTGGTTCCTCACATCTGTGGGCGCTAAAGTGCCTGTCCCTTTAATGCCTTAATCTACTGCATCCTTTACACATGAGGATGATATAAATGGTCTTGCCATGAAGTACACTCCTTGAGTAATGGCGACAGGAGGAAGATGGGCTTTCTGTGAGCCTGGGCTTTTAGGAAAAAGGGAAAGAAACTGAATGTCAGCTCCCTCTCAGCAGGAAAGAGTAGGGGGTCCAAAGATGCCCAAAGAGAAAAGGACTAAGAGCCAGCCCTGCTCTTCTCGAGGAAAGACTGGAGTGATATTAATCAGCACGCTATTGTGTACAGAGAGGGTTCTCTCAGGAGAAGAGCAAGCATCTGTCCTACTCACACACCCGCGAGGCCCTGCAGCTGAAAATGCTTGTGTCACATCACCAAGCAGCCGCCTTTCCCCCCTTGCTTTCCTTTCCTGGTTCATTTGCTATTCTGTGGGGTGTTTAGCAATAAGCTCTACATCTGATTAACGTTTCAAACCCATTGTTGGTCTTCAGTGGCTAAAATGAACTAATCATCATTAGGACTTCAAAACCTGTCTAGCTATGACTTCAAAGGGGAGAGAATCGAGAAGAAAAGGAAAAGGAAATCACCCGGCTCATTAAATCGGTCATCCTCCAGTAGTTGGGCAAAACCTGAAACAGGAACTGTGTCTATGGATCTTCCACACTAACCAAGTCATGGGCAGAAATGAGAGCCAGGGCCAGAGAAGCAGGACCTGAAACCTGCCCATTGCACAGTTATGTAACAGAAACATCTTCCTGGAGAACACGAGAAAAGGAAACTTGGGGGTTCCATTCACTTCCTTTACTTCCTTTTTTTTGGAAAATATCTGTCTATGAATCTGATGTCAAAGAACAAAACGTACTAGAGAAGGCTTCTGTCCTTTCCACTTTATCCTTATGGACAGAAGCATGATTTTCACATGAATCAAGGTGTGTCATACTTCTGATTTACTATAATACTAATGATGCTTGTGTTTGAGTTTTTCACTTCCTGGACCCTGTGAGCTAGCAGCCTAACAGAACCTGATGCTCTACAGAGAACAATTTTCCATGCCAGATGTTCCCAGTAGTGTATCCACTGTTCTCTTCTGCACACACGCACACAAAATCATCTTGATTATGGCACATCTGAGCATATGTGCCAGAGAAGAGAATGGAGGAGAATTCCTGTGTTTACCTATAAAAACACAGTGATATTCTGAAGGAGTATTTGGAATTTAAATGGTAGATTTCAAGCTTGAACAAGAATATTTTCTTTGCCTTTCCTGTGAAATCACCATTTCCCACAGATTTACTTAGCCACTATGAGGGAGAAGTCGGTATCCTAGAGTGTACCACATATGACAGACAAATATCACAGACAACATGACATCATGTCATAGAGTGTGCACCATGTTCTCTTTTTAATTCATTTATTATCCACTGATCAATGCCAGGGTAAAGTCTTATGGTATCTTATACATTAAATATAATTTTTGCTCACTAATCTCATTTAACAAAGTCACTTCTAAGTTTGGTATCTTCTGAGAAGGATAGTAACTAGAAAAGACTCAAAACATTTTATTTCTATTGAATTTATTATTTATAATATTTTCTTTCATTTGTGGCATACAGAACTGCTTTATTTTCTATTCATGACTATAATGAAATGTTTCTTATAAAATACCTTTAAGCAAATAAAGACTTTAAAGAAAATATTTGCATTATAGTAAGGTAAATGGATACAGTACAAATCATAATGGCAATTTTGAAGCACTGTGTTTGCTTGAGGGATAAAAAGGAGAAAGGATATGCAACTCCTTAATTTTATTCAAACTCCTGTGCACTTCCTGGGTTAGTATTGACATCAAAGACTGCCAATGATTTCCATCCTAGGAAATAATATTCACTGTATCTATAAGAGAAACAATGAAGGAGAAAATATTTAATTTTTTAATAAAATAAATATTTGTGAGGGAAAAATCCCAGTAATTACATAAGTGAATGGGCCACAGAAAATGCTAGAATACCTCATCTGTTTTACTTGGATAACTAGGAGAAGTTGCTTAGAATTTGTTACAATCTTTTCCAACAAGTGAGTTCAATATACTACCTTTAGAAGAAGGAAGGAAACATGAGACTTTGTCCTGTATTCCAAGTCAGTGTTATACAATTATGTATTGTCAAAGGAGTCCAAAAACAGTGAAGTAAGCAAGTATTTGAGGATTCCATATCATTAAGTGCTCTAATGTGACTATGACCTCAAAGTACTAGTTTATATTTTCCAATAATTTGTGTTAGATAAAACCCTTTACCAGTCCAACTAAGGGTGGAGTTTATTGTAGAATAAAATGGGGCATTTCTCTGACAAGTGACTCAACAGGAAAAGGCACTTGCCACCGAGCCTGACAAACTGAGTTTGATCCTTGAAACTTATACAGTGGAGTGAGAGAATCAATTTTTTTGAGTTGTTCTCCGACCTAAGCACATGTTCCAAGGCACATGTATGAACACACACACACACACACACACACACAATGATTTTTAAAAACTATATTATCTGCAGACATTAAGTTTGGTTGTAGCCAGGTATGATATGAATATGCCCTATCCCAGACCTAATGAATTAGGAGCTTCATACATTTTGGAAACATTTATTTTTGAGACTATAAAAGAATTCTATCCTTTATACATTCTTTTCCTCCCTCAGATCCCTCATGCATACTCTTCATTGCTCTCTTTCAAATTTGCAACATCTTTCTTTCTTTGTTGTTACATATATAAATATAATTTATTCCATATTTAATAAATTATACAATATTTTATTTGGCTTTATATGTTTATATATAATAAATAAAAGAGATTCAGGACTTGTAATTTATACTTTAAAGTTCTGTAAGTGATTTTATAAGATAAGCAGACCACTATCTAGTTGGGGAAGAATACTAAAATGACAAAACTAGTGTGCAAATTGTTGCTGTAATCACATAACATGAATAAAGTAATGCCTCCAAGAAGCACAGAAGGAAATGCATTCAGAATGGTGTCTAGGAAACTATACAGAATTAAAGGTTAGATTATACCCCAGTATGCTGTGTTGGTGATCATCAGGGACAGGGAATAGGAGTATTTGTGTTTTAAAGATGCATAAAGAATGCCTTATTAGCCAAAAGTAAGGACACAGCTGGTAACATAGAGAATATCAACACCACTGGAAAATATGAATTAGTCTTGGCAGTCAACAATTTACTATTTGGAAGTAAAGTTGGGGTTTGTTAGCCCCATCTTTTAAGGCTCACTTGTTAAGATCATTGGCTGCTCTTCCAGAGGACACAAGGTCAATTTTCATCACCCAGGTGACAACTCATAAGTGTTTATAACTTTAGTCCTAGAGGAATCCATGGCTTCTTCTTGCCTCTGTGGGCACCAGACATAAATGAGGCACACAGATATAAATGCAAACAACACACACACACACAGAGAGATTAATAAATAAAATAATTTAATAAAATTTATTTCTGTCTAAGGCATGTTTGAGTCTGAGGGAGGAAAGAGTGAAAGGGAAAGTCAAAGGGAAGGGGGACGGGGGGGGGGAGAGAGAGAGAGAGAGAGAGAGAGAGAGAGAGAGAGAGAGAGAGAGAGAGAAGCTGGTTGAAGAATCAAAATTATTGTGCACACTGAAAAGTCAGGGAGTGAGAGTTCTCTAAAGGGAGATACTGTGGGTTTATGTGTACCAGGAAAATACACCTTCGCTGCACAATCCAAGAAGTCATAAAATAGTATAAACATTTAGCATATGCAAATACACAAAAATGAGTTAGCAACACAGCATGCTGATGATGACAGTAGATCATGGTGTCATCATAGTTATAGGGCAAAAGACAGGCATATAGTCTATAAATATGGTTTGGGATCAGATGTCTTGAATAATATCTTTTTAGCAGAAGAGAAGCAAAGGTCCTAAAAAGCACTGTTTACATGGAAGAGACTAATATAGTCAATCCACAGCTTTGCAATGACTATACTGATTTGAATTCTCCTCAATTAAGGAGCTCTTTCATTGAAATAAAGTTTCTAAAAACGTTACTTAATGGCACCACTGCATTTTTACTCAGTTCATTCAGCTGAAACCCATGTGCTTGTTATGCCTGCTTTTATTCTCATGCTCTATTGTAGAATTGTAACAATAAAAGTGAGTATAAACCACTGAATTTTAATTCAGAAATTACCTTTTCTTTAAATGAGGAAGCATGGTGTACCTGCAAAATGGTAAGGCCTGTGAAACTACACTAGTGTTTGGAATGTGACTGTAGCATGTTCTGTTTAAGTATTGGGGCTGCAGGGCATTGTCCAATGACATCATTTCATGTCTCTTCTGTTTCATGTATATACTGAAGAAGGGTTTAGGTACTTAACAGAGCTATGAGCACAAGCATAACACATATTTGACATTCCCAGACAGGTGCAGATGTTAATTGCATAATAATAACCATGCTGTAATCATCCACAGCATTTTAACTGACTAGTTAGTTGAGTTGATGAGACATATGTATTCTGGTTTAAAATTTGACAAAAAGCTCTAGTTTCACAGAAGAGACAGAATTTCCAGAGGGTGATTCTAGAGTTAAGCCAAATGTCTTACAAAAGACAAAACAAAACAAAAAGACAGAGGAAATAGACCATATTTCATTACAGATGCATGGTTTTGATCTCTATAAAAGCAAAAGGGCACTGAGTGGCAAGTGATGGACTGAGGTGGGAACTTAGAGATGGTAGGAGCTTTTACTGAAATTCCTCTCAGCTCACTATTCTTAGCTCTGGCTGTGAATCCCAGTGGACCTCACCCATCCTGTTTCCTGGGGAATCCTCTTGTCTTCCCTGCTGCTTGTCCTCAATTCTAACTATGATGCTGCTGATACATGCCCAAGACACACCTCCTTCTGTAGCATTAACCCAGTCTGCCCACAAAAGTATTTCCTCTTTTGAAGAACTGAGGGGCACAATCAATCAGTTCACCTTCAAAGACATAAACTTACTCTAAATCCATGAAGTTTTGAAATTTACAACTTTTAAGTTGCTACCAATTCTCTGGATGTCACTGAAAAACAAACAAAAACCTAAAAGAGGTTTCTAGGTTTTCCTGGCAGTGAGAGTTGTCTATGATCATGCACGTCTCTGTCTGAATTCCTTCCTTAGTCATTCTATTAGCTAAAAAAGTTCAATGATGTCCTTAACTATAAGCAAACTATTTCTAATTCATTCAACATTGGATGACTGAACTGGATGGAATTTGTGGGGCTAACTTTACAGTATGGGAATGAGTCTTGTAGGGCTGGAGTAGAATGGCCTAGAAAGGGTCTGCATCTCCTTGCTTCAGTATTTAATATATGTCACATATTTTTCTTACATGTCTTCAACTCTGGAGATTTGTGAGATGCTGAGCTACAGAGTCAAAGAAATGTTTCCGCCTAGAGGACTTTACATCAGACACTCATGAAGCGATTGTGAAAACTTAGATCTATGGGCAGTTTCTGATTCAGGGGGTCCAAACATGTGCTACTTTCCACAAGACAAGGGCATGGAACTCACTCTTTAAAAACATTGTCTTGTTAGTCACCATGTTTCTTAACTAGACAGAAAACTTAAAGGTCTCACTAGGTAATTTTTAAAATATTCAAATTTTACATCACAGTTCTTTTTCTTAAAGGAGAAAAATCTTTAAGTCTGGATTATCTACAACGTTCTCCCTCCCTTTCTTCCCTCAGCCCACTCACTGTCACAGTCTCAGTAAGATCCCATCTTCCGGTGCACTGACTAACATGTCGTTAGCTCCATTTTTGGTTCTTGGGATCTTGTTCAGTGATAATATGAAAATAAAGGGCAAAGTAATCAGTGCCCTCTTTAAAGAAAGAAGCTTTTTCATATAAAAAGCAATATTGTTTACTTGAAAATATCAAATTGTAAACTCTCTTGGGTTTTCATTGGGGTGAACAAAAGAAAAATGTTGATTAAACAATGTGACTTTGAGGAAATAAAAGGCTGTGATAGGAGATGAGGGAGGGAGGGAGGGAGGAAGGGAGGAAGAGAGAGAGAGACGGAAAGAGAGAGAGAGAGAGAGAGAGAGAGAGAGAGAGAGAGAGAGAGAGAGAGAGAGAATGGAAGTAAGGAAAATCAATGTGTTCCAATGCCTACTGTGTTTGGCACCAAAGAGGGCTCCACAGGGTTTCTCATGAAGAGCTAATCAGTCAGCAATGCACACTGCACAAATGCTGCATTTTCTTATTAGCAGTGCATCACCTTAACCACTCTGCCACCTGGTCCCTGCATTTTCTTAGTATAAGAGATGCTTTATGCTATATACTCCATATATTTAGAGAAAAATCAGAATAACTAAGTGAACTAGAAATGCACAACTTGCCTGAAATACTATTGCTGTTGAGTAAAAAAGCTTAACTACACTGTGGATTTGGCTAGTAAGTCAGTAAAGAGTCCTATAGAAGACAATAGTTTGTTATCTTTTTTTTTATCATAGCTCACACTAAGTATTTTACATATAAAAATAAACACATTACTATATAGCACAGAGAGACTAAACAACAGGTTTGGAACATGCAGATCTGAACTGGATTTCTATTTCTTCTTTCTCATTACAGTCTTTCATTCTGTAACTGTGACAGAATTTTATCCACTGGGACAGAGGCAGGAGACAGATGAGGTTTCAGGTCAAAAGAAAATGTCACCTCTCAAAGCTGTGCATATGCTCCAAAAGATGAATATGGGTGCTGCTACAGACTCTGGAGAACTGTTTGGAGTTCCAGATGCAATTCCATGAATATCATGAGTGCCTATTTTATTCTCTGAATGGGTCAGCACAAAGGAAAGAAAAAGGAAAAAAAATCTAAATTGCTGCTATTAAATGGCAGGCTGCCAGAAATCTGAGAGAGCTCAAAGCGACACAATATCTAAAGTCTAAAGGGAGAGTTCCAAGCCAAGATTCTGCATCTCCTCCAACCATCCAGCCAATCAGCCTCAAGGTTTCCACTTTCAGACATGTGACCTTCTTACTTAGACACTGAGGAGTCATCCTGCAGATGCTCATGGTGCAGATTGACAGCAGTAGCTGGTAGCTTGGTGCTAAAGGTTAGTTTGTACAGTGTGTACAAGTACTGTTCTCCCATCTCCCATTCCTCATGTACACACAGCAGCTTGTACCTGGATAGCATGCAATAGTAATAAAAGAATATCCTTCTTTTAGGAGCTCAGCACACTTGTTCTCCCTGGTTTTCACAATGAAGAGTAATGCAGGGAACACAGAATCAATATCAGAAATAGCACATATGACCCCAAGCTTCTCAGCTGTTTGATGTCTGTAGTCAGTAGAGAAGCAGTTGTAGGAGGCTGCAATGGCATTTCTTCTTGTTCCTTATGGCCTTTGGTGTAACTTAGCTGTTGGGTACTGAATTAGATTTTGAATTGAATGAATTTATATTTTTTTTGACATGGCCAGCATGACACAGCTGGAGATGAAGCAGATGCCGAGTTAAGTGTAGCATTATGAGTCCCCAGATGCAATATCTCCTTAATAAAGAATGTTGTTTTGCTTTGGACATAAAGGAAATTGTTTTTGCCTGTGCTCAGAATGCAGCACAGAGGCTATTAAGTTAAAAGGTGGACTGAGGGGAAACTTAGTTACTTTGTGCACGTATTTACCCCAAATTTTTGCACCTGCACATTCAGTGTGCTGTAGCTCTGAGAAGCGGTAGAAGACTTGAGTGGTTCCAACAACCTTAGTAGGAGGAGCAGTAACAGCAACAACAAGGCATACAGCTGGCTGCCAGGAGCCAATAAACTTGGCATTGCAAACTGACAGACTGTCCAGATGGCAAACGTCATTCAAGTGTATGTTATAATTTTGAATAGGATTATCCCTTAAGCCCCTTATAATTCTTTAAATTCTATAAAGAGATAAATCTTTGCAATGTATAGTGAACTTGCATTTGACATTCTCCCTAGAAATTATAAGCCAATCAGCAGGGGCAGTGTGAAGAATTTATTGCCTATAGATGTGAGGAAAGCAGCATTGTACTTGTACATGGCCCCATTATTTGAGCATATCACCTTAAACTATTTTTCCTGGAGAGACACTGCTTTTTCTTTATACTCAGATCACAATTGAAAAGCATATTAAGTGTATCGTTTTACTTTTGTCCCCATGGTCATTTAGCCAAAACATTTTGTTATATGCTGCAGTATCAAGTTAATGTGTTCTATGACTTCAATGAATTAGTGAATAGCTGCCTTGTCTAAGCTATGTGAATATGAATAAGAACACACACACACATACACACACACACACAAATACTGAACTTTATCCAACTTGAACTGTAACTCATTCCTCCATCTAGATTAGACTTTCTGAATGTAGTCTCACACTATTAAATTTCACTTCCTCTGTTTTTTGAATATGCACTCCTGTAAGTTACCCTGGTCTGTCAGACCCACTGAGAAAGCATTATGCTGATAGCTTAACTTCTGTTGGCTTGAACACCTGCTTATACCTGTTTTCTAAGAGAAAAGAATAAGTTGTATTCCACTAACATATGATCCCAAAATTTGAATGCCCTAAAACAACAAAGGCTTGTTTATTCTTTGCCACAGGCTCTCAGTGGGTTGGCTGGGATGCTGTTCTACAGCACACCCTTCATCGGGAGCATTGCCAGTTGAGTGACAGAAAGAAGCAGATTATAACAAAGCACACACTCATTCTTAAGGTTTCATCCTGGACATGACACATATTTAATCGGCCAGAGGAAAAAAGACATAGCCACCTCTTCTGCCAGTTGGCTGCTAAATTGCACTCACCCTCTGGGGAATGGTAATGAGTACTTGGGAATGATAATACAGTCTAGTCCTCTATGCCAGTCTTTTACAGCTGTCAATTCTCAGCCTAAACCTTCTATTAAATTTCCCCATGTCAATGCCTAAAACCCCTTTGGTCTTCTTGAGCAGAATTCTTTCATCCTTTCCATGGAATCAATTTATACAGAAGATAGTGCCCTGTGACCTTAGTAAATGCTTTTGATTTTCAAGTCAGTTGTCTTGTCAGGTAAGTTTCTGGAAGGAAGAGACTTTGTTGATTGATGTAAACAGTAATGAGTCCTAGGCTCATTTGATTCTTGATCCAAGTCAGTGCAAACAGAATCCTGGACCCATCAAGTGCTACAAAGTCCAGTTCTTATATCACAAATTGTAAACAGCACAAATATTAAAACAAACAAAATTTAATGGATTTGATATGCCTTTTCTTTCTTCTACAAAGCAACTTTACATAAAAAATATAAAGTATAACAAATAATAAACTTGAGTGAGCTTTATGCAATTGCAAGTCAATAAATAGCCCCAGCCTGCACTCACCGTGACAACAGAAAGTTTGTTGTGGGCACTCATCATGCTTGGTGACTTATGCTTTGTCTTTTACCCATTGCTAGTTGGGTACTTTGCCACTGACCTGAATAACTAATTTTCATTTTCCACTTTCATTCTTTTTCTTTGAGAAGAGGTCTTACTAAGTGTCCCAGCCTGGCTTTAAGACAGTGATCCTCCTGCTTCACACAAGGAACTATAATCACAAGCCCCTGGCTCCAAGTCTAATGTCATATGAATCCTTCACTAGCTCCAGTTTTAAATTTGAAGAATTTTCTGTTTATCTACTACAGTGATCTCTTTGAAAATATATGTATAGAAACTGAAGTATTTAGGCTTTCCTTTATTATTTTTTTCTTTCTTTCTTTTCCTTCTTTTTTTTTTTTTTTTTTTTTTTTTTTTTTTTTTTTTTTTTTTTTTTTTTTTTTTTTTTTTTTTTTTTTTTTTTTTTTTTTTTTTTTTTTTTTTTTTTTTTTTTTTTTTTTTTTTTTTTTTTTTTTTTTTTTTTTTTTTTTT